>OZ025299.1:47681990-47969490 GCA_964019185.1 Maratus speculifer | reverse complement strand
TTTTTTATAACAGAGTGAATTTTATCAGTTAAGAAATATTCTTAAGCGCAGTAAGGCATACAGCTATGTCTTGAGATTTACTATCGATCATGACAATTGCAATTTTGAATTAAATTAAAATCAAATATGAATACACATGCAAATTCTTCAAGCTGTACCAAAAATCCAAAATTCATAAGCATATAGCACGTTTTGATCAAGTGAATTAAGCGTACAAAGGTATGCCTTCAAGTTTTCGAATTTTTCTTTTTACTCTTTTCATGTCTTGCCCGAAGCTAAACTCTCAAAACATAAAAGCCAATATGCTGCATCCAAAATTCTTTTCATAATGCATTTTAAAGCCTCTGTCAAAAGCATAGAAGAGGCTTTTTTGCCTCTAGTTAAGCTATTGATGAAAAACTTTATAAAAATGAAAGAACTATCATAGACTTTTTTTTATAATGGAAGATAAAAAAAATGATCTTATTAAGATAAGATCTCTTCAATGTGTTGCGATTATATTTTAATTTACGTGCTCCATTTTGAGGTGAAGCATTCATTTAAGAATGTAATTTAAGGATATATTTTTTTTTAATTTAGCCATATTTCTAAGAATATTCCAGGGATTTCTAATTCCAGATCATAAAGATGAAATATTTTGACTATATATATTTTGATAATATTCACTGTAAATAGTTGAGAAAACTTTTCCAATTATGGAATAAACGTTTACGAAATATCAATGTAGATTCTTAGTTACCCGTGATTCTGAAAATATTTCCGTTATCAAAGAGAAAAACGTTAGGCAAAGAAACAATTAGAAACGTCATAAACACATTGGATTTTGAAATCATTAGAAGCCTGTATTACAGGTGGCAATTTTTTCAGAAACGTTTTATAAATATTTGAGAAAACCATTTTTAAGGCTTATTATTTATCTTAGATTTGTTTGTGAAAATGATTGAATAATTTTTCTTTAAAGACAGAACAGACAGTTCAGAACAGAACAGAACAGAAACAGTTACATAAAATTTTTTGTAACTATTTCTGTTCTGTTCAGAAAATCTTCATTTATAAAGAAAGACAGTGTGCGTATTTTCATGCACTAAATTTATGAACAATTTAAATATTTAAAAATATTAGATGTGTTGGTGTATCTCATGTCATTCGTAGAAGAAAAATATTCAAGTAACGGAAAGTCACATAAGATAACACTAGCAGGGGAGACCGAGCTTACCTCGGTCAAAATTAACTTTGTGTTCAACTCGATATAGTATTTTCACTGTGTCATTCACTCGGTATTATTACTGTAAAACATGTTTATTTAGAAAAACAATCAATAAGAAAACTGTGTTTTTATGCGCATGTTTATAAATTTTACTTTATTTTAAAATTTACAACGAAAGGACATCGATCTAAATCACTTTTTTAGCTCGACTCTGATTGTTTTAACCATGCATCTCGAATCCTCGTAAGAATGTATAAAAAAATTCTTTACATTCTGAAAGACAATATTTTCTGCTAAATATAGCCAAATTTGGAGGCATTCTTTCATTTGGCTCCAAATACGTGTTTTGGTTTTCGTAATTTTTACAATCGATTTTTTAACCATATGTCGCAGTATTTTGTCAAATATCACCAAGTTATTGGCTTTTGCCATATTCTCGTGACCCTGACTCGTATTACCCAAAATGAGCCACTAATCAAATTTGATCAAGCATGTGACATAGCTCAATCATCTTCAGGTAATCAAAAACAGTAGAATATAAAATTGAATCAAAATCGTTTAAGCCATTTTTTAGGTAAAATTACCTTGGCAGCATTCAGCAATGAAGCGAAATGACCCACTAATATAATTTTGTTTAACATGCGACTCAGCCCAATAGTCTTCTCGTAACAAAAAACGTTTTGTTTCAAAATTTAGGTAAAATTGATTGAGTCGTTGTTATATATAATTAGAATGACCCTAGCTCATTATGACCCAAAATGACCCACTAATAGAATTTTCGCGAGCATGTGTCCATCCAAATGGTTTTCTCTTGCTCAAAAACGATATAATACAAAGTATAGTCAAAATGGTGAGTACCATTTTCTATATAAAATTAGCATAACCCATCATGACCAACAAATGACCCTTATAATAGAAATCTCTCGAACGTGTGGCCTAGCTTATTAGTTTTAGCATGCCGAAAAATATTAGATACAAAATTTAGATAAAATCGATTGAGCCGTTTTTTAGATATAGTTAGTTTGACCCTGACCCCTTATGATCCAAAATGACCCATTGATCGAATTTCCTCAAAAATCTGTCATAACCCAATGATTTTCTTGTGTCCGAAAACGATAAAATACAAAATTTAGTCAAAAATTCGCGAAACGTTGTCTAGATAAAATTAGAATGACCCAAAAGTGGCCCACTAATCGACATTTCTCGAACATGTGACCTACCATAATGATTTTTTCATGCCAAAAATATGCTGTATACAAAATTTCGTTAAAATTGACCCACCTATTCTTTAGATATAGCTGGACCTTGACCCATTAAGACCCACAAATTACGCTTATAATCGAAAGCTCTCGAATATGTGACTTAGTCCATTAGTTTTCTCGTTTCTAAAAATTGTTACATACAGAATTTCGTTAAACTTGATCCTGCCGTTGTTTAATTATATATAGCTTGACTCAGACCCTTTCTGATCCAAAATGACCCATTAATCGAAATTTTTCGAACATGTAACCTAGTCCAATGATTTTATCGTGCCAAAAAAATGTTGCATACAAAATTTCATTAAAATCGATCCACCTGTTCTTTGGATATAGCTTGACCATGACCCATTATGACCCATCATGACCCACAAATGACCCTCATAGTCGAAATCTCTCAAACATGTGATTTAGCCCATTAGTTTTCTCATGTGAAAAAACTGTTACATACAAAATTTCGTTATAATCCATCACGCCGTTCTTTAAATATAAATAGCTTGACCCAGACTCTTAATGACCCAAAATGACCCATTAATCGAATTTTTTCGAACATTTAACCTAGTCCAATGATTTTATCGTGCCAAAAAAATGTTGCATACAAAATTTCATTAAAATCGATCCACCTGTTCTTTAGATATAGCTTGACCATGACCCATTATGACCCATCATGACTCACAAATGACCCTCATAGTCGAAATCTCTCAAACATGTGATTTAGCCCATTAGTTTTCTCATGTCAAAAAACTGTTACATACAAAATTTCGTTATAATCGATCACGTCGTTCTTTAAATATAAATAGCTTGACCCAGACCCTTAATGACCCAATATGACCCATTAAATTTTTTTCTCGAACATGTAACCTAGCCCAATGTTTTTCTTGTGCCCGAAAACCATAGAATGCAATTTTTAGTCAAAATTGCGTCAGAAGATCTCTAGATAAAAATAGCATGACCCACAATGACCCCAAAAATGACCCACTAACCGAATTTTCTCGAACATGTTACCTAACCCAATGGTCTTCTTGTAATCCAAAGCGATACAATATAAAATTTGGTCAAAATCGTTAGAGCCGTTTTTTAGATAAAAATGGCTTGACCCATAATTACCCCAAAATGACCCACTAATCGAAATTTTTCGAACATGTGACCTAGCCCAATAGTTTTCTCGTGCCAAAAAACGATTGGATACAAAATTGCCTTAAAATCCATCCAGCCGTTCTCTAGATATAAATAGCTTGATCCTGACCCATTGTGACCCAAAATGACCCAGTAATCGAATTTTTCCGAACATGGGACCTAGCCCAATGGTCTTCTCGTGCCCGAAAATGGTAAAATCCAAATTTTTGCGAAAATCGTTAGAGCCGTTTTTGAAATAAAATTTACCCACACACACACACACACACAATTTTTGCTCGCATTATAGTATAAGATTATAAAAGCGCTCAAATAATTCTAGTCAAAAGTCTTTAACATACGCTTTAAAATTTGATCATTGAACACGGTAGTGGTTCGTACATTTACCACATGTTATTTACTTTAAAAAACATGTTTCTGGCAATTTAAATATCGTCGCTTTTATCACAGTTTCGTCACAATGTTAATGTCAAAGTAGTCACAAATGACACATTTTTCACAAATTGGTCACACCGTGACTTCTCAAAGTGGTCACAATGTGACACCACAAACGAGCTCTAAAACGGCCATAACGACTTCACATTTTAGTCATTGTGACTTCACATCGACAATCGATGGTACAAAAGGTCACAAAGTCACAATGTGACTTCACAAAGACGTCGCAGTGACGTCACTATGCCTTACGGGTAGTTGCACAGTCATTCTAACGGTGCTAAAGAATATAAAGTTATTCTGACCTATGAGAATTCTCCAGAATATAGTCAAGTAATCGTTTTCTATAAAAGTGGTGGAGTAAATATGGAGCGAAACATACATAGTGTAATTAATACATAGTGTAATACATAGTGTAATAGTGTACATTAATAGTGTAAGAGAAAGTTTGCTTGTTAGTTCTCGTGGGGTTTTTAAAAGTTTTGCTGCGTTTTGTTCTAAAAGTAATACCGATCTATCGACAGGCTGTTTATAGCAAAGTTAATGTTAATTACAAAGTGCATTGTTAAGTTTTCTTTTTTGATATATGCGTTATTTCTTTTTTCTGAGTTTCTGTAGACTTTTTGAAGCTCACAATGATGTCTCTAACATAAACTACCTAACTATCTGTTAAATACTTAAAATTGAACTCCTGCGTTAATTTAAATCCTGATGTAAAACAAGAATTTCGATCACTTTCCCTTATATAACCTAAATTTTTATTGGATATATTTTGTATATCTAAATTTAACAGATGTGTAACTTTTAAGTCCAGAAAATTCCTTTTATTTCAGTATGTACAATAACTGCTTCATGTTTAAATTAATCCTATCCTACCTGTTCTTCACAAAAAGAAAGTTAATGTAAAAAAAGTGTTAATTATGCAGACATAATTATACATGACATTTACAGAATGTTTTGAAAAATGCACTTTACCAGGTACATAAAAGCCAATTTAGGGAAACCTACGCAAAACGCTTTTATAAAATTACTAGCAGCAAAAAGAGAAAAAAATGCTCATCAAGAATTATCAATAAAATTTTTATGCAAAAGCAACTTCACACTTTTCAAATCTCTAAAATTTTAGCTTCCTTTTAAAACAAATTACAGGCGTCTGTTTTTGCACAATTCAGCAGCAAATGTAAAAGTTAGTGTAAATCGATGATAACCATTATCTTGAAGCATAAAAAGATCTAGCCTAAAGCATTTACAAGATGTTTGCGATTATATAACACGACAGCTACAATAAGTAGACATTTTTATATTTAATTCTCTTATAAGACCATAATTTTTGCAGACAATAGTCATAAATTGCATTTTTAATTCTCATAAAAATGATTATGTATTTTTTAGTAAGGAAATTCATTTAGTCTTCAAAGTAAGAACTGCCAGGAAATTTTTTCTAGAAGATATGCTAAGTAAAAATATTAAGTAAAAAAAAAAAAAAAATGTAATCAATCAAAATTAAGTTTCTGTTGTTTATCTACTAGTAGGATTGCAATAGATTGCACAGTGTTGCCGGTCTGGACACTCCTAATTTTAATTTCGAACATGCAATTGGCACCAATAATATTTTAATAAAATATCTCTTTTGGAATAAAAGCTTAAATTAAGAAGTTCTTCATCTCTTAAAAAGTCGTTCGTATATTCCGGTGTCAGTCGATAATTTCTTTTTTTACTAACAGAATTTTTCCACGCCGGAAAGGGTTAATGCATAGTCGGGGAAAAAATTATTAAACACCCCTACTAACCCCTCAACAAATTATCGTAGAAAAAAGTTTCTGGTACCGAACGTTTGGAAATAAAATCGACTATAATATGTAATATGAAATTTGCTTAGAGGATCATCTACATATATATAACGAACCGAAACTTCATTTTTTCGGTAGCTATACCCAATTTCACACACGATATTTAAAATCTTCAGTTCAAAGTATGCCTGGACACTAAATTTGAAGTCACTTTAATGATGAGTTTTGCTTTATAAATACTCAAAATTAAGTGCTTCGAATGTTAAATTACATTTTCATATTTTTATTAATATTTTTTGAAATTATATTTTTAATGTGCTAAATTTTTATATGGTAATGATACTAAAAAACTCTTACTTATACTACAGTGCGTGTAAAAACAATAAAAACAGCAAAAAATATTAACTTTTTTCATAAATTTCAAAACAAATGAAATTTTTTTCCTTATAATATGTATCATCCTTATAATATGCTGTCATTTATTTATTATGAAAGTAAATTTAATTACAAAGTAATTTTGCTATTTTTCCCTATGTAAAATCTACAAGGACACAAAAAAAATTCAATATTGTAACCAAATAAATAGATATTTAATGTGTTATGCATTCACATATGAGTTTAATGATTGCAAATATTCCACCAGTCCTCGACATCATTAATTTTTAGTACAGTTCGGGATTGTTTTTGTACTATTCATCTTCAATTGTTGATCTGAATCCCAATTCTGAAGAAAAATGGCTTCCATTTTTATAAACTCACATTACTAGATCTCCCTATAAGTTATCGATAGGATTTAAATCAGGATTTATGAGCGGCCATTGCAAAGCTTCCATATGTTTCTAATATAACTACATTTTTTCTCCAGATTAGTGTGGATAGTCGTATTATTTCGCTGTTATATCCGTTTTTTGTCCTGTCAGAAGTGTTGCAACAGATGAAAGATGGTCAAAAAGGGTTTGTATATGTGTGTGTGAATTTAATTTTCCTGAAAGATATATAAGATACACCACATCATTGAACGAAAAGCAACAACATGTTGTAACGAATCCACCGCCTAACTGATGCTTTAATAAAATCTCTTTTTCTTTTCTTAAATCATTCCAGTGATATTTCTTCTCTTCAGGACAATTTAAGTTTCATTTCTTTTCATCGAAAAAAAATTAATTACCGTAATTTCGTGTGTATAAGTCACGGATCAAACAATTCTTTTTCGACCCAGAATTAAAAAAAAAATGAATGTTACTACTTAGATCGCCGAAAGTATTTGTGTTCAATCACTAAATAAGATTTCTGGGTCCAAAAAGAATTGTTTGATCTGCGGCTTACGGTAAATAGAGAAAAAGAGATTTTATTAAAATATCAGTTAGATCGTTTTAATTGCAACTAGGGCTGCTTTTCATTCAACAATGTGCTGACACTTATATATCTTTCTCGAAAATTTAATTCGAAGACACATATACAAACTCTTTTTGACCATTTTCATCTGTTGCAACACTTGTAACAGGACAAAAAATGTCATTTAACAGCGAGATAACAACGAGATAATACGCCTATCGGCACAAATCGTGAGAAAAAAATTAGTTCTATTAGAATAATATTGAAGCTTTGCAATGGTCGCTCATAAATCCTCATTTACATCCTACCGATAACTTATAGGGAGATCTAGTAAGGTGAGTTTATAAAAATGGAAGTCATTATTCTTCAGAATTGGAATTCAGATCTACAATTGAAGATGAATAGTACAAAAACAATCCCGAACTGTACTAAAAGTTAATGATGTCGAGGACTTATGAAATATTTGGAATTATTAACCCTTTGAGCACTGGTGGGTAAATTTCTTCAAAATTCCAAATGTCACATAAACACCAGTATATTGCAAAGAAAAAAATCGGTTTACGATGCACCCGAAAAAATGCATTAAACCTTTTTCAAATAAATTTATTAAAATATTCTGGTGCCGTTGTGACATTTCGGAATTAAAATTATGTTGTAGAAAAATCCACCATCAGAGCTGAAAGGGTTAAACAGGGTGGCGAGTGGTCAGGAAAAAACGGAAAAAACACAGTCAAGAAAAGAGAGAACTACCAGTAATTTCTTACAGAAAATACTTCAAATAACACAAAGAGGCTATATAAACTGAATTTATCTTTAACAAAATACTGGTATTTATCATGTATATTGATTGTGTTTTTATCTAATCACTCGCCACCCTGTTAAACTCATGGACGAGGGCATAACACATTAAATATCTGTTTATTTGGTTACAATATTGAATTTTCTTTGGTGTCCTTATAGTTTTTACACAAGCAAAAATAGCAAAATTATTTTGTTTTCATAATACAGTACTTACTTTTCAGCTTGATGTTAAATATTATATAAAAAAAAGTTTTACTTGTTTTGAAATTTATCAAAAAAGTTAATATTTTTTGCTGTCCCTATAGTTTTTACACACACTGTATGTAAAAATATATTATTACAGTTATTCTAGAAGTATATGATAATAAATATAGTTCAGAAAGAGCTGTACTAACCCTTTGAAATGTAAAAAAAAATAGTTGCCTTTGGCATCTGCGGCATAAATTTAATTTGTATAATCAGAAACTCGCGATTCAAAGATTTACATTTTTTGGATGTTTTGTATAGATATAAACTCACATTTATATCCAAGCCTTATGCAGTTCTTGGCATATTAACTAGAAATAGTCAAATTTAAAGTTCATAAATAAATTATAAATAAAAAAATACTAATGAAAATGAAAACTATTTTGTATCTTCATTTTTTTTGTAGTTTATTGAATAAATAAAAATTAGTACGCCTGTTAATGGATTTCCTTAATTAGCAACGACAGAAGGAGATTTAAATAGAAAAATACTTTCAATGAATTCTAATTATTAATAAAATTAATTTACCGTATTTTCTTACATTAAAAATGAATAAAACACGAATTAATGATCCTGGAGTAATTCACTCTCGGCGAGATCGAAATATATTATAAATGAAAAGAAAAGCATATATATGAAATGGCTGTCGATTTTTTTTAAATTACAGATTGTTAAACTAATTTTGTAACATATAGAAAATTAATCATCGTTATTATTGCTAGAGTAAATTCTGCAAACTGCAAAATGACGACCTCGCTGCAAAAATTCAAAAACTCGAAACCAGTTCTATTTAATCGGAACGCCCTTGTAAAAATAAACAAAATCTACTACTGTTTAAGTATTTAATTGGTTTACAATTACTCGGAGTATATGTCTAAATTTTGAAAAACATTTGTACTAATTTTTTTAGTGGATTTACATTCATTGGATTTTCTACAAAGATTTACATTTTTTGTATTTTACTTCCTTGCACAATTCTTATATATATATATATATATATATATATATATATATATATATATATATATATATATATATATATAAAGAGAGAGAGAAAGGGAGAGGGTTGTTCTTTTACAAAACATTTATCTTTTTTATAGGTTACGACCGTTTTTCGATATTAAAAATATATTAAAAACAACCACGTAATGTGTTATATTGAAAATAATGGTTGAATTCGCTATCTACTGATGTTAATTATAAGTACCACTCTCTTCAAACTTTTATCCCATAGTGAATATTATTAATATACTAATCGTACTTTGAAAAAACACCTTTTTAACTCCACTTTTTCAAGATACATGGCAGTAGTAGTTCTAGGTGTTCATTATTTTAGTAAGGAAGAGGGCAATCTTTGAAATAGTAGTTCTGTTTTATGCCGACATTTTAAACAGATTGTCAAGCTTGTCTTTCTATTGCTGCAAACATGATAAAAGAAATAAATGTGGGATTTTTAATGAGTTCATTATGATATTACAATACGATTTGACTATAATCCCCGCAAAGGGTCAAAAGGCATATTTTAACCCTTTGCGGCGCAGGGCAAATTCATTGCTTAAATGTTGAAATTAATAACTGACACCGGAATTTGAAAACAACTTTATTTGTAAATATGAAAAAAGCTATATTTCATGCATTCAATAATCCGTAATTTTTTAACCAAAATTTCGGTGCCAATGTGGCGTTTGGGAATTAAAATTAAGTGGTTTCATAGATATGCCACCTCTCCGCAAGGGGTTAAGTGAATGATCTATGGTCATTTCCATGCGAACGTGTCATGTCTGTCACGCAGCTAAAAATCTTTCACTTGTTTGCCACCGTTATTTTCGAAAAGTTTGCTTCGCTTTATTCAACTGATGAGATATATCCGATAAAACCAGTCACATTTTTCCAATCTAAAATACTGGTAGCCAAACATCGTTGTACGTGACAAACATGACTCGTTTTCATGGAATTAGCCGTATGTCAGATGTAAATTTTCCATTTTTCATTTTTGGGTGAAAAAAGTCCGGGCCAGGATTCGAGCCAGAGATGTATTGGCTGAAGCCGCCAATGCTGTGCCACTGACCCATCCCGGACACGAACATTGGAGGACTATTTCACCCAATTAACCTCAACGATTACTTTATTTGATGGGAAAATTTACATCTGTTATAATTAATTTACCGATTGAATAATCGTGTTTAAAATTAATCTAATATAATTTCGTATGCAGCGATTTTCTGCAGTTCAATATATTGACCTTCGATTTATTCTGTTGAGCTGATCCAGTGTATCAGACCAGATAAAGTGATCGTTGAGGTTAATTGGGTGAAATAGTCCTCCAGTGTTCGTGTCCGGGATGGCTCAGTGGTAGAGCATTGGCGGCTTTAGCCAATACATCCCTGGTTCGAATCCTGGCCCGGACTTTTTTCACCCAAAAGTGAAAAATGGAAAATTTACACCTGTTATAATTAATTTACCGATTGAATAATCGTGTTTAAAATTAATCTAGTTTAGCCGTATGTATTTGATTTAACTGTTGAATTACTCGGCGGTACACCAGGTGGTGAAGAAAAGCTTGTTTACTTGTCGTCTGTATAATTATCCGTCGTTTTGATCTGTTTTATAATGTAATTACTTAATTGTAGTGGAGAAATGTATTATCTAGTATTTCTTTCCTGTTTCATTATTATTTTTTGATAAGAAATCGAAAAAGTAGTGGCACTGGCTCTTTTTTTGCTATGCTAGAAATTATAAATGTAAATTCATATATTACAAATGTGGAGATGATACAGATCTTTGAAATATGAGCGTCGCATACCTAAAAAACTGCTGAAAAGTATAAAATCTAAAAAAAGAAATTCTTAAATTAATTTAGCAGTTTTATTAAATTAAAATAATAACTGGATTAATAAAATTTAATTTTAATATTCAATATTTTTTTTTTAATTTAAATTCTTGCTCATTTTTTATGTGTAAAATAAAACTATGCCAATTTAACATAATTTTATTTGTTAAACTGCGGGTGTTTTTGTTATTTAGCATTTTTAAGACTTTAACTATTATCTGAAATACCATATTGGTTTCATGTTACTAGAATAATTTAGGCATAGTGTACTTTAAAGTACTACTTTATTAATTACCTCTAACGAATTAAATATCTCACGGGTGAGAATTTTTTTGCGGACAAATTTTTTCTCCGGGATTTTTTAGTGTAAATCCTGCGATTTTCATTGAAATAACTGCTATTTTTTTTTAAATTGTAGTAGATCATAATGCAGTAGATAAAAGTTTAAGTTGTTTCTCAAAGTATTTATTTTGAGTGTTTTCATGGACAACGCATACTAAATCAGGTGATCATATTTTTTTAAGTTTCAAATTTATTTTGAAGTAATATTAAAGTAATAAATCACGGCGAATTTCAAAATTGACATTTTGCTTTCTTTTATAGTATTCCTCGCGAAATCGTTTTAAAGTATATTTATTTCTCAGAAAAGCTAAATTGGCTATCCATTTCAAATCACTGGGTAAATTTAAACCATTTTAAACAACAAAAATAACGATGCATTAAAAGTTAGAAGTAAGCCATCTCCGAAAATAAAAGCTGTTTCACATAACAGACTACGTGGGTATTTTTTTTTACTTTGCTTACAAGGTTTTCTTTTTCTGTTTTTTTTCAAGAACATCACATAGTAAGCCCTTTTATTTTTATTTCGTTATTTTCTTTTTAGTGGTATTGTAGCAGAAATAAAAACTTGAAGTCCAGATAGTGAAGAGAAATTTGATAAAAAATCACGTGCAAATGATATATATCACTTTTAACCTTTAAAACGTGATCTTTTATGTTAAAAAAAAGTTTATAGCTTTTAATCAACTATTAAAAATTATATGAAAACTACAGTATGGGTTGAAAATTTGTGTATTGCAAATTTATATAAACATATTTGACTAATATCAACGAGTAAATTGAATCAAAAGGAATTCTCGAAGAATTTAATTATAAGGAATTCATATGCACAGGTGTAAATAAATGGTCAAATAAATCAATAATCTAGTTTTCAGACACAAATTTTATTTCTCAATGGTCAAAAGAAGCTGGTGTAAATGGCAAATATGGCAAATAGTAAGTAATGGGCTCTCTATTTGTTACAAGTGATCGTCACTTCGTAACAATACTGTAAAGTCTCTATAATGTTTCTTTGTGACGATTCAACTGGGGACGTTGGAAAAAATCACCAGGTGAATTGTCACAAAGTTATGATTATAGTGAATTTACAGTATTTTCCAAGTGAGGGTCATCTAAAATCTTTCAAATAATTTTAATGTAAAATCACTTGGTAGCATATCAATGCAATGAACACGATTACTTCACAGCAGATTCATAAAATGATGGTCACATGAAATTAATATTACCGTAATTTCGGGTGTATAAGCCGCAGTTCAAACAATTCTTTTTCGACCCAGAATTTTTTTAAAAACAAATATAACTAGTCAGATCGCCGTAAATATTTGTCTTCAATCACTAAATAAGATTTCTGGGTCCAAAAAGAATTGTTTGATCTGCGGCTTATACACCCGAAATTACGGTAATATGACTAAAACATATACCATTTTGGTTCACAGTATAATGACATTTTAAATCATTTTTGAGGTCACATCGACAATTTGCTCTATTACGGGGCCCCCAAATAGTCCTCCAACTGAACATCAATATTTTCTTAGAAAAATTTTAGTTTTATATATTTCTTGCAAATTGCGCAGAAAAACCCTTCGGAGATTAGTTTTAACACAAATGCTGTAAAAACCTACTATGAAATTTTCTGTTAAAAATATTGGTGTTCATTTCGCGGACCATTTGAGAGCAATACAATTAGGATAGTACCTATTTCATGTACTGCTTTTTATTCATCATTCTAGGAAAATTAGCATTTTGTATTTCACTCGGAATTTATGAATAATAGTGTACGAACTGCACTTAAATACATTTTATAGCACAAAAGGCTATTCTAGTAAACATCTCCAAATTTAACCCTCCGTACATAATACATTATTTACATATTTGGTATGTTTATTACAATTTAATGTTTCGTAAACCATCTTCAAAATATGCCACTTAAACTGCGTTGAGGTTATTGTTATTCCTCATTTAAACTTTAGACTTTAGATTAAAATCGGTTTCACCAACTTTGAATGCAGCTCTTTAATCTTGTTTCGCGTGATTTTTGTAGTAGTTATTTATATATGCTACTTATTTTACGTTTTAAAGATTTAGATATTCAATAATGTAATTGATATGTGTTACGCGGAGAATTTTTAATGTTTAATCCCCATATTAAAATAAAAAACAATTGATAGAATTTTTGACAAAAGCGAAAAAAATAGAAGGTATTTAATTTATGTTTCACGACAATCCAGAAGAATCGTTTTAGATATCAGTATTTTAATACAGAAAATACTGACTTATTTAACCCTTTCCGGCACACTGTGCTCGGTCTGGGATACCTAATTTTAATTCCAAAGTTGCAAACGGCACCAGTAATATTTTAGAATTTTTTTTCTTTTACAATAAAAGCTTAAATTAAGGAATTCAAAATATTTAAGAAATTCGTTTGTGAATTCCGGTGTCAGTCGATAATTTCTCATTTTAGTACAGATTTTGCCGTGCCGGAAAGGGTTAATTGGAACATTTAGGTGATTAAAATTAAACATCTTTTCTCGAAGATAAAGCTGATGCGAAAAAATACGAAGCCTTGACATGTATGAGAATGAATATAAGATTTTTAAAAATGATATTTGTACGAATAAGTGAAAATTAAGTAAAATAGAATATAAAACGCAGTTAAAAACAGACAAAAAATATACATTGTATGTTTTTTCTGACACAAAAAAGCAAAAATTATAGTAGATAAAACAGTTACCTTTTGTAAACAATAGATCATTTTTATATAATTTCTTATTTTCTCATTAAATCACGCTTAACACAAGAACTGAGGGAAAATTCATTCAAGATTTATAAAAATATTTCTCATCGGAATTTTCATTTATAACTGTTTAAGTTATTTGTTGAAAATATTTTGCGCAGCATATATATAGCTTATTTTACTTAGAGTTTTCTGGTTCGAATCGACATCTCTCCATATGATACAGGTCAAAATGACCCGTCGCCGCAGTTCTAATGTTTTCCGAATTCCCCTCCGTAAGTCTATGGGCCTTTGATGCATTCATACATTCAAAATATCTCCTAAAAATTAATATTTTTAACTTCTTTTTTCGCTGTAATCTTCTGTAAGAATGTCTATTTCTTTCGTATTCTTCAAAGTATCTTTAAAAACTAGGCTTAATTTTATATGAAGTGATAAGATTTTGCTTCCACTTTCTGAGTTTTTAAACCATGAAATATTAAATTAACCCTTTGAGCTCTGATGATTGAAATTTCTACCACTTAATTTTAATTCCGAAATGTCACATCGACACCAGAAAATTCTACCAGATGTAATTGAAAAGGGTTTAATGCATTTTTTCATCTATATCGTTAATACATGAAATCAGCGTTGCCAGATGGGCTACTTTTTTTAAATTCAGATTCTTGATTGACACCACTTTTTACAAATGATAAAATATGCTTTATTCAATGTCATGATAATTAAGGCAAAAACAAAAGGTAATTTACCTTTTCAAAAAAGGTGGTGCCAATCAAGAAATCTGAATTTTAAAAAAGTAGCCCACTGGCAACACTGCATGAAATACTGGTGCCAATGTGGCATTAGGAATTTTGGAGAAATTTACCCTCCAGAGCTCAAAGGGTTAAGCAAAGATTTTAGAAATATTTTGAGAACTAAGAAAATAAGACACATTCTTTAAGAAGAGAATACTGAAAAAGGAACTTCAAAATATTAATTCCTTAAGGAAATATTTTGAATATCAGAATGCATAAAATGCCCACAAACTTAATATTACGGAGGGGAATTAGGAAACCAGCAGCCTTAATATATATTTTTAAGAAATTATTTTATTTTATCATGATTAATATTTCGTACTTATATTCTTTAAATGTATATTTCTGAATATTTTTTTCTCTCTGTAAATATTATTAAAATTTAATTTCTGTATTGATATGTATAAATCTTTATCTCACTTACCCATTTTAATAACTTTCTGAAATATCTTGCCTTTGTAACGGAGTATAAAAAGGAAACACGCGTGTAGAAAAAAGTACCACGCTTGACCGATCGTGAGAAACTTTTTAACGAGACTGTTGAATGGTTTAATCTATTAACAGTAGATTGTATTTATTTAAAAAATACCCTTTTCTATGTTTTAGCAGTCCAAAATGTTTAAGTAATTGTTAATGGTTTCATTTTTTTTGTGCTAACTTAAGAGACAAAACATAAAACATGAGAGATAATAATACAGGAGAAAAAATGCAGACTTAGATAAAGCGAAAAATGATCTTAGTAACAAAAAAGTGAACTCCTGGTTAGCGTAATCAAATCTTCATTCGTAACTATAATAAATATTAAAGATAAAACTTTCAATTATTTGCATATTTAAAAAAATACTGAAATCGTCTTTATTACAAAGAATTTTTCACCCCTAGGCAATAAACAAAAGATAGGCAATACATTACATACATCGATGCCTTCATAAGAAATAAAAGTTACAGTACTAATTTTGTCACTTGTGCACAATGTTGAAAATTTTGTGCTGATTTGAACCAACTTTTGGTGCTGATATATCGAAAATCTACATGTAGAAGAACGTCAAATTCACCTTAAATTATTAATTAAAAACAAGAATACATACAATGATTGATAGTTTTATTACTAATATAGGTGTAAAAGCAGTTAAAAACTTATTAAAACCAATAATCAATAAACCAATGTTAAACATCAAAACATATCCAGAGCGCTATTTGGACAAATCCCGGTGTCATCGTAATGATGTGACTAGATGGTTATTTTATCTCTTGGTCGAAAGCGCTCAGGATATTCTTATATATTTAACATCTGAATATTGGTTTTAATGTCGTAAAGCCTTTTATTTCTTTTACACCTATTTTAGTAATAAAACTGTGAATCATTGCATTCATGTTTTTAATTGCGCTATCTTGATTTAACGTTTGGGGCTATGATTCATCAGGATTTTGAAATGTCGGAATGAGTTTTTGCCATCTTATTTTTATAGCTACTACAGTACAATATGTTAGTTGAAACCAGCACAAAATTTTCAGCTGAGTAGAAGTCTTACGCATTTATGATTCAACTATAATTGATAAATATGCATTAATTCTGAGCACTCTCCCTTTTTCATATCAGTGAGTTATCATGTTTAATAAAAATGTTTTTGAAGAACTGAAAATAATACTGCTATGTCAAAAAAAGTATCGTAAAAGTTTAAAATTTTCTTCTTTATTAATTAAACAAAGTCAAGAACTGTTATAAGTATACACAGGGTTCGCACAGTTCTACCACTAAATTTTAAGAATATTTTCAAAGTGTTCCACTGCAGAAAAATATCGTAAAATCTGTGAATGAAGGTGTGCACTACGAATGTTGTGGTTTAAAAATTAAATGTAAATTTTCTTATTTTTAATAGTGGTGCCAGAGTCCTTGGAAATTCCAAGGAATGTGCGAACCATAATACAGTATATACTATTAAAAAATTCAAATACTGTTTTCTTACATTGTTAAAAATTTGCAGTATTCTATCTAATAATTTGATCGTTTTTATCAAAGACGGTTACACAACCGTAAACTAATGCTTATCCAACCATATTATTGCCCTTTTTACAGTCGAATATTGTAAAATTATCGTAATGTAACCATTTTTTCAAAAAACGGTCAAATAACTGGACAATTTGCTGCAAATTTTTGACAGTGTAGGATATTATTTGAGCACGTAACATAATATTTATCTTTTTGAAGGAGAGACAAAAAGTTTCTATGTCGCGTTTTTAACTGCAAAATCTGCATATTTGAACTCAAAAATATTTCTCTGTATTATGCATATGGATTTTAATAGATTATGACAAGTTTATTTTCTTTTTATAACGAACCATATTAGAATAATAAAGGATTGAACTTTATTTTAATGTTTCATTTAAAAAATGTATTACATGTACCATAAAAATTTCGAGAAATAAAATAGAAAAGCTTTAAATATATTTAGACAGTGCCATCATGTTTATCGCTAAAGTAAATAAAGTAGCATTAAAAATTAAAGAGAACTGTAATATTTTAATTTTCTTTGCTTGTTATATATTGTACTTGAAATACGTACTGTATAAATGGAGTCTGTAAAATAAAATTTAGTTTAAAAATAGAAACATGAGCTATAATTTTAGTACTGCCTTTTTAAAGTCTAAATACGTGCATAATGAAAGTCGAAAATAGCCCTTTAAGTTATGCACATAAATTTGTAACGGATTATGATAGCCTTATTTTGTTTTTATAGAGATAACGAGATGTGTGAGATGAGCTTATTTTTCACAATTTCTATAAAAAGTCTCCACACATTGAATAAAGCTTGGAATACAGAATCAAAAGGAAAATTTAAATTTAAGAGAAA
The DNA here is from genome assembly GCA_964019185.1 of Maratus speculifer. Taxonomy (NCBI): domain Eukaryota; kingdom Metazoa; phylum Arthropoda; class Arachnida; order Araneae; family Salticidae; genus Maratus; species Maratus speculifer. The sequence continues at coordinate 47,951,740 of OZ025299.1, read as the reverse complement.
TGTTTATGTATGGCATTAGACAGGCTGTGTGAGATTCTAACATATAAGTAACACTGTATCTGAGTAATGTTATTATCCTTATTCAATCGCGGAATAATTACAAATTTTCAGAATAAACCAAAGTATTATTATAATTTGGAAATAATGGTATTCAAAAGTAAAAATGCGCCATGTTATATTAGATATGAGGTAAAACTACGTCATTATGAAAATGCATAATTAAACAAAAAATATGTAGCGGCGTTTTTAAATGTTTACCATCTCATATTATATTCTATGAATTTTTGTTCTTTCATGCTATAATCGGTAGTTGATCGAACAAAATTTCCCTCTCTCTTTTCGTCATTTATGTACATTCCAATGCTTTGATATAACTCTTTAACGCTAAAATCTAATAATATTCGAAACTGCTTAAAAAAATTAAGTTCTAAATATGGGCTTAAAATACAACAAACATCAGCACTTCCATGTATAGTGTACATGATTAGGTTTTTATTAGTTTATAGCGTACATATCACGTGGAGCGTATTTATTTTGTAAATGGCAATTACTATATTTTTGTTTACATTTGTCAATTTTTCATTTAACATCCCAGTACAAGTAAGGAAGGGGATTGCTGCAGAAGAACGTTGCCGTAAATTTTTACTGTAGATAACTGCAAAATTATAAGTTGTGTCTGTTTTTACAGCGAACTCAAAAATTGGAAATGATTAAACAAATATTTTTAAGAACTAAAAAGGTGTTCAGAATTGATTAAAATATATTTTTTAAACTTTTATACGAATAAACAAAATTATGAAAAAATATTTATAGATATAACGTATGATTAAACTTTTCAGCCTTAACCTCTTCAGTCCCGAGAAAAATCTACTGCATAGAAAAATTATTTTATTAGCAAATTATGGTGCTTTTAGGCTTAGAAAAAAGAAAATAAAATTAGTTTTTTATTTTTTAAATTCTTAAATAGTTAAAATTTATGTACCCATATGGGTACATCAGGTCACAATTGAGTAAAAGTGTCATTTTTTAAACAAATAAAAACAATTTTGTTTTACAAAAATAAACCTATTTATTATTAAAAAATTATATCAATTTAAACAATTTAAATTATTTTTTACCTAAAGGTATGTTTTACGCAAAAATATTATACATATCTTGTAATAATTGTCATACATATCTTGCTATTATACGATATCTGTGGCTTCCAGTAATAACCTGGTAAGGCGCATTTTTGAAAAAAATTGAGATAATTTGGAAAATGTAGCTCTTAAAGAGTGCTTTCATCTGCCATAGTACAGAAAAAAAAATAGAATACTTCCCGTCATAGGGCGGCATAAATTTTCATTTAAGAATTGAAAAAACAGTAATAATCGTTCTCAATTAATAAAAACCATTTTTATGTAATTATTTTGGCAAAAAAAAGAGGAAAAAAATAGAATACTTCCCGTCATAGGGCGGAATAAATTTTCCTTTAAGAATTGAAAAAACAGTAATAATCGTTCTCAATTAATAAAAACCATTTTTATGTAATTATTTTGGCAAAAAAAGAGGTTCTTATATCCTAACTGAATGTAATGAAAATTATTAAGTTCTAATCTATTTTATAAAAGTAATGATAAAAAGACATTTGAAAACTTTAAACATTAATTACTCAGAATATTATAAATGTGCCTTACCTGGTTATTACCGGAAGCCACAGATATATGCTATACATATCTATATTAATAAAAGAACAAAACGCTCTGTCTGCGTGTGTGTGTATGTGTGTGTGTGTGTGTGTGTCTGCGATGGCTAGCAAAATCTATAGCATGTACCAGGCCCAATATTTTTTTGAGAGTAGCCCTAAATCTCTCCTGATGCACCTGAGCTTCAGAAGTTCGAAATTCTATTCATTAACTGAGTAATTAATTAAATTCCAAAGATCACTCTCATAAAAAAATCGCCTTTTTTCTTCTTTTTTTCCCTTCATTTAGTTTTGGTTGGTTGGTTGCATAAAATTTTCGCATAAATAATTAAAAAAGCTGGAGCAGACCTTTAAAATTCATAGACTGGCAAACTGTCAGTTTAAATGATGATTTTTTATCACAGCGGTTGTAAACCTTGGAGGAAAAAGATAGGTGGTTGTGAAGTAATCCGAAAAAAGGGTTGCAATATTAAACCATTTATCGCTCAAATTTTAATGTCCCAAACAAAAGCATGTGGAAGGGATTTTGTATTAATAAGACGAATTGAAAGAAATGAGTTACAGCTGAAGCATATTTTACGAAGAAATAGTAATTTTTTAAAATGGTCTTTTTTCTTTTATATTATTTATTTTTTTAAAATGTTTGCTTTTAAAATAATTGAAATTGATAAATTCGAAATAATTAAATGTCAAAATAAAATTAAATAAAATATTGAAAACATTTGATTTGAGCTAAAAATTGTATTACTAAAAGTTTTCTTTTTTTCAGAACTTTTTAATGCTTTATAATGTAGATGAAAAAATGTTTATAATTTAACAACATATTAATAACTCTATGTTAATATACAAAATATATTTATGAAAACATTCTTTTAAAATCATGCACGAAAACTTAAATAACAAATATTAGTCTAAAATCTAGATTTCAGAGTGCAGACGATTTTAAGACATTAACGAAAGAATGTTAACTTTTCAAGCAAAATCTTAAATGATGCTTCTATATTGATATTTCAAAGTCATATGATAAAAATAATCACATAATTCTTGCCTATGATTGATATATTTGTATCTTTTATGCATTCCGATCGTGTATTAGAGTCAATAATGGCTCAAAACATTATTTTACGGGTAAATATCAACACTTTAACACGAAACTAACGCAATCGTTGGATACATGTTCCCTCCCGTGTTTCTCATTGCTCATTTTAAGTATTTTTAGAGCTTAATATTAGTTGTTGCTTTTAAAACCGATTTTTCAAAAAGTCAGCTACGACATATTTCAGGCAATGCATTTCTGCATGCTTCCACTTAATGATAAAATCATACAAATTTCAAGTTCGTTTAATATTGTTAATACGGACCCGGGCAACGCCGGGTGGGTCAGCTAGTACTATATATATCTTGTAATAGTATATATATCTTTTAATAATAATCTTCTAATAAAGTATCATTTATTATAGACTTTTTTGAATAATACATGCGGGCTTGTACAACTGTACAATTTTTCAAATTGTGTTAAAAATTTTAAAGTTATTAAAAATTATGACATATTTTAGCAGTAAATTCAGTATATTACTTCAGTACTCATTATATTAAAAAATGAAAAAAGGTCCTTTTAAATTGTTTTGTAAGACTAAATTAAATAATGTATTCGTTCCAAAAAAAATTTTTTTAATAACCAAGTGTACCCAATAGTTACACAGAAAATTAGTTTCTTTAGCTGAAAAGGTATAGTAAAGACCCTTTGTAACCAAATGGGTACAACATATTTACAGATGTCTTCCACATCCATGCACATATGAACAACATTTATAAACAACTCCAAATCATTCTTGAAACATTATAGTTTATAAAAAATGCAATACTTTTTTGTTAACTTACTCAAAAATTTATATTATTCACATACTTTGACGTGAAATCTTTGGAAAATTGTTTATATCATCCATCTTGGAAATGTTTCATTTTCAAAGTCACATGGTTCCTCCGTCTTTAAACATGTGGCACATTTATTGGTAATATAGGTCACTGTGACGTATGTGGATCGTGCTATCAAAAATCTATGCATTTATGAAAAAATTTTGGGTATAATTTTGGCTTTTGTTTTAATGTACCCAAATGGGTACTCCAGGACTGAAGAGGTTAATTTAAATAAAAAATATTTTTTGTGATTGAAAATAGTTTTCTCCCGTAAAGCATGGTGATGTCACTGCGACGTCATTGTGGAGTCACATTGTGACTTTGTGACCACCCGTAAAGCATGGTGACGTCACTGCAAAGTCGCTGTGAAGTCACATTGTGAATTTGTGACCATCGATTGTCGATGTGACGTCACGTGACGTCGATGTGAAGTCACAGTGACTAAGATGTGAAGTCGTTATGGCCGTTTTAGAGCTCTTTTGTGACGTTTCACAAAGTGGTCACAATGTGACAAATTTGTGAAAAATGTGTCATTCGTGACTAATTTGACATTAACATTGTGACGAAACTGTGACAAAAGCGACGAAATTTAAATTGCCAGAAACATGTTTTTTAAAGTAAATAACATGTTTTCAAGGATATTTATACATTTCTAAAGATTTTTAAGAAAATCACATCTCAGTCACAATATGACGTCACTGAGTGGTGGCATTTTGGTCACAGATGTGATGTGACCAAAGTGACTCACAGTGACGTCACTGTGACCATGCATGCTATTAGGGCATCGATTGTCGATGTGACGTCACGTTACGTCGATGTGAAGTCATAGTGACTAAAATGTAAAGTCGTTATGGCCGTTTTAGTGCTCGTTTGTGACGTCACATTGTGACCACTTTGTGAAGTCACGGCGTAACAAATTTGTGAAAAATGTGTCACTTGTGACTACTTTGACATTAACATAGTGACGAAACTGTGATAAAAGCGACGATATTTAAATGGCGAGATACATGTTTTTAAAAGTAAATATGTTTTGAAGAATATTTGTAATTTTCTAGAGATTTTTTAGAAAGTCACATCTCAGTCACACTGTGACGTCACTGAGTGGTGGCATTTTGGTCACAAATGTGATGTGACAAAAGTGACTCACAGTGACGTCATTGCGACGTCATTGTGACCATGCATACTATGAGGGTATGTCTATCTTTATAACGAACCGTGTTAGAATAAAAACAGGTTCACCGTCTATTTCATGTTACACTGTAAAAAAAATCTGTAACCTTAGTAATCTAAATTAACCGAAATCTCTTATGCTTACTAAAATTTTATGTGTACACTGTACAAGAAAATGATGTCAATCTACAAAACTTGTAAGCAAAACTAAAACCATCTGTAACTTTACAAAAGAATTTACTAAAATTTTGGTAACTTTACTAAAATTTTATCTATAATGCTAGTTATCGTCACTTAAAAAGTTCTTGGAATACGATTTCCCAAAACAATTCTTAGTAACCTTAAAATTTGTTTGATTCAAAGTGCAAATCTGTATCTGTTACATGAATTTTTATTGTTGCCGTTACATAAAAAGTTCTTGGAATACAATTCTACTAGAAAAATTTTTGTAACTTCCCCAATTTTTTTTTACAGTGTAGTATACAACTGCCCCGAGAACCGCATAAAAATTTAAATAAGGTTTTAAAATAAGCACTTCAGTGAAATACCAAACAGGAATTTTACATGAAATTTCAATCAAAAGACCTTAGAAAAATGCATGCTTAAAAAAATCGTTCTAATCGTGTTGCGTTTTATATTTCTATTTCTCTAAATCATAAATTAGGAATTGTTACTCGTTTCATAAGAATAAACTAAATCTGGCAATATCTTATAAAATTTCCAATGTCTTTCCATCATTAATGTACATGCTTTACTGCCTCTATATTACTGTTTAATGTTAAAACTCGGAAAGAATCACATCTGAAACTGCATATTAAGTTCAATTTCCAAATATGAACTTTATATAAAACTTTAAAATTATTAAGTTTTGGGAGATAATTTTTTTTAATTTTGCAGTAGGATATTAATTTCATAAATTTGAAATGGATCATGGAAATTGGGTGAAAAAAATTTACATAACCTTTATTAACCTTACATAACTTTATTTTATTTTATTTTATTTTATTTTATTTGCATTACATATAAATAGTATTAACTTGCCGTAATTTCTTAGAAAGCGTAATGATTGATTAGTTTAAAAAAAATTTCTCAAAAAGTTTATTTCTTTTATAAATTGGATCTATCCCGGACCACATTTTAAGCTGAAAATTGACTGTATATACAGTTAGAAATACACTATATACCGTAATTTTCTGCGTATAATCCGCGGATCAAACAATCATTTTTCGGCCCAGAAATTTTATTAAATAAAATATAACTTCTTAGATCGCCGTAAATATTTGCCTTCAGATACAAAAGAAAATTTATGGGTCGAAAAAGAATTGTTTGATCCGCGGATTATACGCAGGAAATTACGGTATTTTTAAACATTATGAATTAAACGATCTTTATCTGTTTTGTTTTTAATTAAATACATTAATACTTTAATTATTTACACCTCATTAATTCAAATATTTTATTTTAACGACATGTAATTTAGGACATATCCTAGAAAACTCTAATTACTGATTTTCTATATTTATGTAAAAAATTTAAAAAAAAAGTGTATTTCCCCATAAAATAAATTACTAACCTAAATTGTAGAAAACATTTACAGGAAAAAAATTACGGTGATATATGAGCCTTTCTCCATCCCATGTTTAGAATCAAACGCAATACATCAAGTTTTATGTTCTTAGTTTTTTTTACTCCTTAATACAAATTTAGAAGTATATATTGTAATTAAAAAAAGAGACTTTTTTCATGCTGAAGCTAAATATATAAATATTGCATATATATTTAATTAATATAGATAATACTCAGTACAAGAAATATTTTTAACAACCAAAAATATTTTAAAAAGTACATACAAAATTAGTCTCACCCACAGATTTTTTTGCATAGGCTAGCTTAGGACGATTTACAACCGGGCTAGTTTTTACTTTTTCGATTTTGCTCATATATTTTTTATATTATGATAGTTTCAATTTCAGAACCGGTTTAAACCGGTTTTGAAAGTTAAAATATTTTTTTTTAAATCTGAAACCAAAATCGAAAAAGTAAAAACTAGCCCGGTTGTAAGTCATCCTAAGCTAGCCTATGCAAAAAAATCTTGTAAAAACATTAAAATTTGAGCGAGATATTAGAAAAGAACGCCCCCATAGACTTTACATAATCATCCGGGTCTTTTTGCGTACTTTTTCTGTGACTATTGTGGGCTCTTAAGATAAGAGTTTATTTTCATTTTCCCTTATTTTAATCCAAAACTTTGTTTTAATGATCGGGGTTACGTATTATTTAAGTATGAATAATGTGATAATTTAAAATTTTCCTTTTTTTCCCAATCAGAGTAAAAGCAAGATAACTAGGTCATTTAATAAGATACTTATCATAATTAATGGAAATAAAATTCGATTTTAACGTTATTTCTACCATCCCTTATAATCAATATATTTGCTTTACTAAATTATAATTTTGGAAATAGCATAAGAGAAAATCTAATGCAATTTTTTAAATAGATACTTCTTAATTTTACTAAATATATAGAGTTTATTTCTTAGTAATTAAACTGTTATGTCTAACAGTTTTAATCATTACAATTACGCAGAAATTTACTGATAAAATGCAACCTTATTGAGCATTGTTACATTAATAACCAAGCTATTTCTATATTATCGCTGAATACGGTTTTCATGCTGCACTGTATTTGTCTCTAGGTTCAAATTATTCATGAATAATTTTCTTATGAATAAAAGACACTTTCACTAAAAAATATTTAAAATTCCGTTAAAAAATAATATTTTAAGTTTAATCCAAATGAAATAAAAAATATAAATATATAGTGTGCTCAAAATGAAATCAATAGTGTGCTCAAGACTTTATTGTAGCGGCAAGTATATGTAATCGAAGAGTGTAAATACGTTTGTAAATACATGGTTTGGTGTTTTTCCCAAATTTGCAACTCTACGAGCAGAAATCAGTTTCACCTACTATTTTCCCGGATTTGAAGGGTTGTATCAAGCATTTAATTGCATGATAAATTCCTCTAGACCCGCGAAATTCTTAAGCGTCCTAACCGGGTTTTTTCCTCGCGTAATCTTTCAAATCAAGGGCTAATTTTATACAAAACTAATGTTACTGTTATTTTTTACAGCGCATAAGATAAATAAATATGTAAAGTGACCTTATACAAATGGTTTTCATAGGTATTATTTTATGAATCGTTAAACAAAAAGTAATAAATAAGCCGGACGCTTAAAGGGTTCATTTCCCACTTAGAAAGCGAACTGCAGAAGAAGGGATGGTGCTGCTCCAAAGCAATGCTAGGTTTCATGGCGTAAAGAAAACCTTTGACAATGCAGTTATGAATAAAGAGAAGGATTATCTAGCAGTTTTGATCGAAATAACTGAGGAGGTTCTCACAAGATGACGAAGGTTTCCTTAACACTAGAACCGCCATTAGGGGTCAAAATGACCCTTGTCAGATTGATAATAATCGATTCGGACCAGGATTTTTTTCATAAGATATGATAAATGTAAGCAGCAGAAATATAGACTAATTAAGTAAGTTAAATAGTTTAAAATTAAAATTCCTGTGAGAAATACTTTTTATAAAAATTGAGCAAAATACCTAGTGGTTTTAGTGTTAAACCATATTAACTATTCCTGATATTAGCAATTCCTGACCAGTGAAACTTTCACCTGTAAACTCGAATAAAAAATTTATCAAATTTAAATGTCTGATTGACTGGAAATTTCACTCAAAATGTTCTAAGGAATTTCTATTTCTTTTGTTGGCGTCAGTTTGCATAAATACTATAATATTTTGACTGATACAAACAGTAAGTTGCCTTGGTTGTCACAATCACAGAGTACAGACAGAGCCGTAACTCGGCTTGAAAAGAACGCCCTCAGTGGATGACTTAAAAACTAAACTATCGCGTTGGCGATTTTTATCCTCGTGATTTCTGTTTAACTGTAACCATATTCTGGCTTGGCACGTCTTGCTGAATGCTGATTTGATTATCTTTGCACACGTGCTAATGCTATTTGATCTTAGATTTCCACGCTTATATTGATTCGTAATTATTACTGTTATTGTTCTTGAATTTTCAAGTTTAAATTATTAGGTCGTTATGTTAAGAAGAGACACATGCATTGTTTGCAAAACGAATACGTCAAAGTTATTTCATATTAAAATAATTCTTTCATAAATTTCAAAACAAGAAGCAGCAAGCCGTCGCTGTATTTTTTTTTTTCTTTTTTCCTATATCATTTGTCGCCAAGGAAGCGATGTTTCGCCGAATTAGCAACCTCTCTTATGTTATGATCGTAGTTTCAGAGTCATCCGCTCGTATCGCTTCTATCTATGCATAATCCCATGTTAAACAAGTTGCCATTACAGTGTATGAAATTTGATTCTCTGTTCCGTACTCTGTGGTCACAATATGTCCACTTACAGAGGGCAGTAGTCTTACTTCGGCAGACTATTACTGCCGAAGTAAATTTCTACCAGTGAAAAGGAATATCGCTTTTTGCCATTATTTTTTATTGAAATTTACTTTAAGAAGGCTTTTAAATAAAGCGAAACTTTCCGCTTAAATTTACTGGTGGAAGTTTTCCGCAGCCTTAATAAACATCTACCAAAGCGGCTACAGTTGAAGCTTCCGTATTTTATGGATATGTTAGTTCTTTTTTCTTAACAGTCCCTTGTCCTTGATCTGCTGAAAACATTTTAATGTTAAGGTCTCAAACATCCGGAGTACTACTCCGATATATCCCAATTGGATTTCCATATTTTTGACCCTTAAAAAAATCTTTCAAATGTTGACAGTTCATCTGCGACGAAGAAATTGAGAACACCGTGAAAAAATTGATGAGTAAGGCATACAGGGTTTCTAGATTAAAGGCACTTTTTGTTTTTCTGCCATAGGTGCCAACTTTTACGCATTTTTCCTACCACACAAAATTTATAATAAATATTGTCATGTGTAATCGTCGAAATCTTTCGATTAACACTAGAACGCCCGGATGGAGTCGATTCGACTCCAATCATGTAACTAAATTTCAATTCGAACCAGAAATATTTTCCTGAAATAATTTAAATTTAATCTGCGCAAATTTACGGCAAATAAATCAATTAAATAATTCTGTATAAAAATTCTGGTGAGAAATATTATTTTCAAACTTGAGAAGAATTTCCGGGCGTTCTAGTGTTAAATAAATGCAAAATCTTTGTACAATTTTAGTGGTAGCAAAAATGCGTGAAAGTTGGCAGCTATGTTCTACGCACTAGGATCTCTGCATCAATCAATATCGATAGCAATTTCGTATGGATGGCTACTACAAATTAGCTGTAATCTAAAAATTCTGTATTGAAACAATTTGTAACTGAAATATTTCTTAAATGTAACCGTAGTCTCTTTTTCATTTGGACACATTTTGAAAAAAAATTTAAGGCATGGAAATTCCATGACGTCCATTTCACTTTTACCTAATTGCAATAACCTCTTCAGACCTGAGCATAAAATAATTCTACAAATATATATTTATTGCTTGTGCATAATCGAAATGACACCATAGATGACAGAAAGAGTAATTTTTATGAAATCAGTACTTTACGAGACTGATTATTTAGGTTTACAAATACGGATATAAAAGTACTAATCCCCTGAAAACATCAGTTTAACTATCAGTAATGTAGATTTACGCAATAACAAAATTAAGGTCTTTAAACAAGTAAATAATCAGCAAATCCTCATATTTTTTTTATTGTAAAGCCTTTAAGTTAATTAATAATGAATATTTATAACATTTTTGGCTACAATATCTTAAAGGTATTTTCGAAACTCGGATGAAAAGATTATTTATTTTATGAGGTAATATTCATCAGTACTGACATTTGTTGGTTTTGTTTTAAAGCAAAAAACATTCAGCTGTATAGAAGTAAAGTAAAAATGCAAAAAAATCGAACAGTTTAGTTTTTATGAAGAAAAAAATGGAGACACACATTTCTGTACCTCGGGTCTGAAGAGGATAAATTAACATTTTCAATTCTTGGCATTTTCAACTTCCGCACAATTTCCTTTGACTTTCTTGTAATAAAGGTTTCTCCTCGTTTTCTCTTGTTTTATTGCAGCAGTTTGTTTTAATGGCCATGGTTACGTATTCCTTAAGTGGAAGTAATGTGGAAATTAAATATTCCGTTCAGCTTTTCAATCAGTGTGAAATCAAGATAGGTATAGTCATTTAGGTAGATAAGTAATGTAATTTAAGAAAATATGGGTCAATTTTAATGGTATTTGAATGAGTATATAAAGTATTAGTATAAATGGTTAATTCCATGAAAACGTGTCATGCCTGTCACACAACTAAAAATCGCTATGCTTTTTTGCCACCGTTATTTTCGAAATATTTCTTTCATCCTAATCAACTAATGAGATATCTCCGATAAAATAAGTCACATTTTTCCGTTCTGAAATACTGGTAGCCAAAAATCATTGTATGTGACAAACATGACAAGTTTTCATGCAATAAGCCAAATGTGTTTTACTATATTCAAGTTTTACAACTACCGTAATTTCCTGCGCATAATCCGCGGATCAAACAATTCTTTTTGGACCCAGAAATTTTTCAAAAGAAAATGTAACTTGCTAGATCGCCGTAAATATTTGTCTTCAATCACTAAATAAAATTTCTGGGTCCAAAAAGAATTGTTTGATCCGCGGATTATACGCAAGAAATTACGGTAATAGAAGGGCAAATTTGTTGAAATTCCACAAATTAGTTTTTAATTATATTAAACAGAATTAATGCTTTTTAATTATTTCACCGTAAAATATTAAAAAAAATTCTTCGGAAGTAGCTTATACGTTTACAAATATTTATATCTCCTAGTATTGCGTACGATTATAAAGGAAACGTAAACGTTTCCTTTATCTTTACGAATAATTTAGAAGAATCAATAAAAAAACTTTAGAAAACTTAAGTTTGTAAAGTTTGTGTGAATTTGTATAAAACGAAATTACTCCTTTACAGCTTCTTTTGTTTTTTTGTTTAGAAAATTTGTTTTTCAAACATATCAGTAAGAAAGTGTGCGTTTGATTTTTCTCATCAGTATTTCTTAGAATAAGGGGGAAAAATCCTTAATCGTAAATAAGTAAAGTCCTCCGACTTTAGCCACGATAATTGTAACTTTTTTCTCCCTTTGAACGCGAAAAAGTTGGGATTAAAATCGACTAAAAAATTTGATGCTCGAAAAGTGAATCTGATAGCAGCTTAAACCTGGCAGTAGGTAAGCCTAACAAAGCTGCTATTTATAGGATTTCATGCACTATTCATGAATCCTATTTAATTAGTTTCGAGAGCATTGAAAAGGGTTTCACCATTTGATCTAAAATAACTCTTTTTAAAGATTTTTTTATTATTATTTCTGTATATAAATTTGTGTATATAACAGATCATGAAAAATTGTTTATTAATCAAAATTTTTCTAGATACAGAAAACCTTATTTTATATTAAAAATACATATTTTTGTATATTTGCTTATAATTAATAAATATATTAACAATAATTAAAAGCAATGTTAAGCACAATTTTATTACAATATTTGAAGCGAAACACATTTGGGACATATACATTTTCTAAATTGCCAGATTAATGTAGGAACATACTTAAAAAGGAAGTATTGATCCTATTCCTAATTTCGACACTGACATAATCCCTAGTTTAAACTGTAATTGAGAAGCTGGCTTTAAAATGAATCTCAATAACTTTTAAATGCTTTACTCAAAACAGAAATGATAAAATATTACAGTGATTTAAAGAAATGTAAGCTTCTGTAATCCGAAATCATAACTGCGTTTGAAGTAATTTGTTCTGGTGTGTAATCAGTATTATCTACTTTAAATTATCCCATTTGGAAATGTATCAGAAAGTTTCGATTTTAAACGGATATAGTTAAAAATCAGTCAAATAATTACTTGCAATTTATATAGAGATAAATACAATTTTGTATGGTCAGGTCGAATAGTTACACAACAATAAATAATCTGATGAAGCCGTTTCCAATTGAAGGACATTATATAATTAAAAAAAATGAATAAATCCGGAAAAAATCGTCAAACAAGACGCTAATAAAAACTTTTACTTTACAGATTTTTTTTTAAGTACTTCTATAAAAATATTTTTTACACTTCTTTGAAATATTTCTTTTTGGAAAAATTAACTTCATTAATCACTTGACTGATTTTCCCGTACATCGTATGAGAAAAATGTGTTTGCTTGATCCATCACTAAAAGTTTTTTGACACCACTGATTTTTTTAACTCCAATTTCATGCTATTAAATGGCAGAAATTTTTGTACTATTTTTAACTAAATATTTAAAACTAAATATCACGAACATTTTAGTATGAACATTGGCGAGATACGTTGGTGTACATCCGATATTTTCAATTTTTTGTATGTAAAAAAATAATCAATTAAGTTGTTAACTCTTTGTATCTCAAATTGTGAATTCGTGAATATTTAATTTTCTAAAGCATTGTACGTGCTTAGAAACTGCATTAGAAGAGTTACACAATTGTTTAATAAATTTGAGAAAGATTTTGCCAAGTAAAATTTATTAACTGAATTTATATGGGTTTTGTGCAATATTTATATCTCAACTCAAATCCTTTATTTCAAAAAGTTTTTTTAGTATTTTATATAATTAAGAAATGTACAAATATAATACTGTTGCAATAGAAATCCAATGTTCCAATTAAAATTTATTAATTAAATTTGAATTTATACGGATTTTGTGCAACATTTATAACTCAACTCAAATCTTTTATTTCAAACAATATTTTAGTATTTTATAGAATTAGGAAGTGTACAAATATAATACTATTGCAATAGAAATCCAATGCTCCAATTAAAATTTATTAATTAAATTTGAATTTATAGGGATTTTGTGCAACATTTATAACTCAACTCAAATCTTTTATTTCAAACATTTTTTTAGTATTTTGTAGAATTAAGAAATGTACAAATATGAGGCTGTTGCAATAGAAATTCAATGTTCCAATAAAAATTTATTAATTAAATTTAAATTTATAGGGATTTTGTACAATATTCATAACTCAGCTCAAATCTTTTAATTCAAACAATATTTTAGTGTTTTATAGAATTAGGAAATGTACAAATTTAAGGCTGTTGCAATAGAAATCCAATGTTCCAATTATTAAAATTTATGAATTAAATTTAAATTTATAGGGATTTTGTGCAATATTTATATCTCATTACAAATCATTTATTTCAAACAGTTTTTTAGTATTTTATAGAATTAAGATTCTTTATTTTTATAGAAATTTACTTTTACGATTTTGCTTATATATTTTTTATATTATGATAGTTTCAATATCAGAACCGGTTTAAACCGGTTTTGAAATTTAAAGTATTTTTTTAATCTGAAACCAAAATAAAAAAAGTAAAAACTAGGTCGATTATAGCTCATTCTCAGCTATCCTATGCAAAAAAAAATCATATAAAAATATTAAAATTTGAGCGAGATATTTGAAAAGAACGCTCCCATAGACTTTACATTATCATCCGGGTCTTTTTCTGTGCCAAGTGTGGGGCCTTAAGAGTTCTAAAATTAGGCACACCACAATTTTCATTTACAACTTTTTAACTTATTTATTTAACTTATTGTGATGTTATACATATTGACTTTATTTTAGAAAGACATTGGTGGCTCGAATCTAAATATTTTTTATTTGGTAGAGGTGAAAATGATCGCTATGGTGGATCTAGTGTTAATTCGAAAACGTGCATTTTTTTATTACATTCCTACTGTATTTCCGTATTGCATTAAATGCCTGAATTTTTATAAAACTTAACATGTTAATTAAGTTTCCAGACGTAACGTGTTTGTGTTTTCGAATATACTCTCATGTTTGGTTCTAGAGCTAAGCATAATTAGCCATTCTTTTTTCCCTAGAAATTAGTGTCCATTCCTATATAACAGTTAAAATTATAGGCCATAAGGAAATACCATTATACCGTCCCTGAAAAATGAAATACAATTATCGAAATTATACATTTATTTCGCAAAATCTTACAATTACCAAATTTTATAAAATAACGCATTCCCTTACTATATATTTATCCAGAAATTACCATGAATATAATGTTTAAACAAACATTTATTATCCTGAAATTTCGTTAAACTGAAATTTCTGGCCCCGAAATGCTGTTTCGAGAAGTAAAAATGATTTAAATATTAAATATAGGTTAATTCTATGAAATTTTGTCATGTATATCACACAGCTAAAAATCGCTGTGCTTGTTCGGCACCGTTATTTTCGATAAGTTTCCTTCGCTCTATTCAACTGATGAAATATCTCCTATAAAATAAGTCACATTTTTTCATTCTAAAATACTGGTAGCCATCAAACATGAGACAGACTTGTCATGTGACATACATGACAAATTTTCATGGAATTAACCTATAGTATACTTCGTCACTTATTGAACGCATTCACATGTAATAGTATACTTCGTCGTTTATTGAAACGCATTTATACAAAATAATCATCGTAGACAGAAAGATCTTAATAACACAATAACAATCTTTGAAAGTTTAAGATTATCTAATGCTTATCGCAACAACAAGATTGATTTCGTATCAAAGTCAAGATTTGAATGTCTGTCTAGGTTTGTCATAATACAAACAAACGAGAAAAGAAACAAATTCAAAGCGGGTTCAAGAAATCATGGTTGATTGTTTTAAAAATAGAAAAAAAATAATTCCTCACAATATGCAATCCGCAGCTAAAGTTTATTTTCGGCAAACAGTTATTTTAATATATAGTCACATTAATAATTAGAATTTCGTTTGAAATATAATAATAACACAATCAGAGATGAATAATAAAATCACATTGAACATTTTACACAAAGAAAATATACTCAATTCGGAACTTGTAAATGGAATTTTTTCTCAATACAGAGCAGATAATAACCATAAATAAAATTAATGATCCAATTTACCCAGTAAGTAAAATTATTCTTTCACCGAGAATTATTTTATGAAAAGGTACTAAGATAGAATTTTTCATTATTTAAAAACGGAAATGAAGTAAGCAAATTCGATCACCTTTCAATATTTTAGTTATCAAGCCTGTGTGGAGGCAAAATATCTTTTTAATTGACTTCAAACAAAAGAGGTTATACATTTCATTTGTATATTTATACGTCCCCGCATAACCTTTAAACAGATCATTCGATTTGGATTATTTTTTCTGCTTTGGAAAATACTTGTCTCGGTGGTAGTTCTCATTATAAACTTCACGAGTGTAAAAAAAGATATTTTTTCTGGTTGTACGTTATTACTATTTTTTATAATGATTTTTTACTTTCTAAACCGTAACTTTCGTAAAAATGGGCCGATTTTTCAATATCTCATTATGCTATTAAGGTTAAGGGTATCAATTTACATTTCGAAAATACCCGTAGTATTACTTAAATAGTAACTTTATATCAGTAATAATAATATATGTGTATCATTATATATTATTGCAAATTTGCTAATATTAAACATATAGCTAACCGATTATATATTGAAAAATTAATATATAAGATACCCTATAGAATATATAATGGTTATATATATTATTGCAATTATAAATATAATTATAATTTTCTCAACTTTATTAATGTTACAACTATCATATATGCAGCGATGGTACTTGTCCTGAAATTACAAGACTGAGAAATTCTTCAGTACCAATACTTTCTTATAGAAATTCTCTTGTTAAGAAAGACAAGATTTCGCGTGTTTTACTTAGATTTATTTTTCTACAGAAAGTATTGATATTGGTCTGGAAGCGTTTTCTTAAGCGTGCGACCTCTGTATATATATATTTTCCACAAAGACACGTTAAAAATGAAAAAAAATAGGATAATCTACTGCACGATATTTCATTATGTGATTAAGGTAAAGACCCTCATAGCATGCATTGTCACAGTGACGTCACAATGACGCCACTGTGGTCACATCACATCTGTGACCAAAATGCCACCACTCAGTGACGTCACATTGTGACTGAGATGTGACTTTCTTAAAAAACATGTTTCTGGAAATTTAAATATCGTCACTTTTGTCACAGTTTCGTCACAATGTTAATGTGAAAGTAGTCACAAATGACACATTTCTCACAAATTTGTCACACCGTGACTTCATAAAGTGATCACAGTGTGACGTCACAAACGAGCTCTAAAACGGCCATAACGACTTAACATTTTAGTCACTGTGACTTCACATCGTCGTCACGTGACGTCACATCGACAATCGATGGTCACAAAGTCACAATGTGACTTCACAACAATGTCGCAGTGACGACACCATGCCTTACGGGATGTACCATTATACATTATTGCAGTTATAGATATGATTATAACATTCCAAACTTGATTAATGTTGCAAATATCATTTATGTATATTTTCTACAAAGACACATTAACAATTTAAAAATAGGATCGTTTACTCCACGTTTAATGTGAGCAATACTGCTACAACAATGGGATTTTGAATAGATGGGAATAAAAATAAAGTGCTAAACCTGTCTCACAAAATACGCCATTTGGCATAGCAATAAGAAAATATGAAAGGAACAGTTTATCTTTAACTTCGCGACGAGTGTCGCTTATACACAGCGTTTTGAATGCTCAAAATCCACACTTTTTCGTATCAGCAATTTTTACAATAATTTTCACCTTACTTAATAAAAGCCACTTTTTTTGGGGGGGGGGGGGAAGAGTGATTAAGCTTGAAAAATATTTCTATTTGATGTTACTGGTGATAAAAATATGAAAAAATCTGCACAGGACGTTTGTTGCGAAGGGGGTTAAAGTTGGTAAAAATAATTGTTTTTAACCACTTAATGGTCGCATTAAATTACGGTTTAAAAATTCAAATTAATTATTGCCACAACTTTTTTGAAAAAAAAAATATTCATCGTATTTAAGGGCAAGTAAAAATGATACCAGAAAAAAATCAATTACACTATTTTATAAAACTGGTTGGAATCAAGCACTTCTGAATAAAAGCCGTGAAACTTGCAGCCCGTGAATGTCTCGGGCGCGACGATTAAGTGGTTAATATTTTATATTTTTGAATACGATAATATATTTTATATTTTTATATCTTGAATATATAAAGTAAAATATTAGTAAATGATTGAAATGTTTTTCATGTCAATCGTTTCGTTAAAACAGCCAGCAAAAATTTCCCATATACATTATTCCATGTTTCGAATTTCTAGTAAACTTATACCTAGCCTCTATATCAGAGTCGGTAATCTCGCATGCCAGAAGCCCAATTGGCACTCTTTCACAAATCCGTCGACCCACCAGCAGCTAAAATATTGTCCTCTGACAGATGGTAGACCGGATGTGCTATGTTTGAACCCAATTGTGCCTTAATGGTGTTATAACTGCTTCGCTCAACAAGCGCAAAACGTTTTGAGACATTTACAAATTCATTTTTTAACGGAAAGATATAAAATTGCAATGTCTGACTATGAAAGCGATTTCGAATCGAACTTAATTTACCTTTTTATTATAGTTAAATTACCTATCCAGTTCTAAGCTATTTCGATCACGTGATCACCCGTTTTTCTCCTGCTTTTCGACCGGTTTTTCTGCTTTCGTCGGAAAATATGCTCAAAAACGTTAACTTTGAAGTCTTGTTATGAAAGATCTATTGTGTTTTTTAAAAAACAGAAAAATGAGTGCAATTAGGCAGTTTCTGAATAACAACACCTGCTATTTTCATGCATTTCTGAACAAAACTAAATTAAAGCATATGTCACAAAGTTGACCTTTTTGATTTAAGAACACCCTTAATCATTTGAAGCTTTCTGTGATTTTCTTCAAAACCTTTCGCACTTATGAGTTAGTCATTTTTAGAAAGGTTTCCTCCAAATAATGCTCACCCTTTTCACTCTACATTCCAGCAGTAGATAATCTGCATTAATAATCAAAACCAACTGACAAATACTTTTTTTCGTCTGATTTAATCTCTGAAATCCTTTCATTACATAAATCAAAGATTCCAAACATCTTATTAACACGTGGATCCGCCATCACTGGTCTATATGATTTTAACAAAAGGCTACGAAAATTCGACTGCCACATGATTACCACAAAATATCAAATTCTGCTTCACATTAAGTATAATTTATCACTTTAATTACATTTTGCAACCGTTAAATCTCTTTTAATGCTCTATTTGTACTATGTAATCAAGTTCCATAGTCGATAGATTAATACATTGCTGTCTAGACATCCTCCGTTAAATTGCAATATCGTCTAGAAGTACATTAAATGTACTATTTGAAACACGATCACCTCAGCAAAGGAAATTTTATTAGAATAACATTTATACTTTGGATACTTTACTTTCGATAATATTATGCATAGAATTCTTAAAGGAATTTTCAATGGAATGGGATGGTACTTGTTTATAGCATTTTATTTCGTTCTGCAACATTGCGCTGTTAGGAAATTGTTTACCATTTTTCACATCATTCGTTATAAGGAGTGTTGTGCGAATAAATATTCTTTGAATTTCGCAAAATTCCGAACAGTGAAGTACAGAAAATTATTCATTTTTGATCACCGACGACATCAAAATTATTCTTCCTTTTCCTAAAATGTCTCAATTACTTTAATATTATTTAAAATACCCAAATTACTACGTGTTTCATTGATTTTTCGTTTGAAAATGTTTAAGTTTAATATAGACGATAATAAATATAGGCTTATTTAGGAAATTTCAATGAAATTCAATTTTATGAGTTTGGTTTTGTTTTTTGACAGCTCATAGCATCACTTACTTGTTATAATGGGGGGGGGGGGGGTGAAGAAAACATTCGTAAAATTTACAATGGCGTTATGCGTTATGCATTAAGAGATGCGTTATGCATTGAGATGCATATGTATAAATCCATGTTCTTGTTAGGTTGTAACACGATCTGTTGTAGACTATCTTCAAATCAGACAGGTAATAAATATGGGTCCTAAATTAAATTTTAAAAATGAAAACATCTTAGCAAAAAGAAAACAAGAACGAAAAAGTCATACGTACAGCATACATCGTGAAATACTTTCAAACAAATTAGGAAAACAACAACAAAATTACACAATTTACTGAGGTAAATGCTGGGGTTTAATTGAACAATTTGGAAAAGCCATAATGCATTTGAAAAACCAATTTATGCTACTACGATGAATAGTCGGAAAAATATACAATTTTTAGAGCAGTCCTGTTTATGATCTATCTAGTTCCTTTAAAGCTTTTCACAGTCGAAAATTTCCATTTCTGTAATTTCCGCCAATAAACGGATGTTTTTCAACATTTTTGATTATTTTTTATGATATACAGAATTAATGCGAACAAATTAATATTTTTAAAACAATTAAATTTACCGATACATATCACAATTGAAAATCTACTTCCAGCAAATATTTTTTGTAGTCTTCAATAGTTAATTATAGTTAATTTTCTTCTGTATCACAATTATTTTGAGTGTCCCTGTAAATAAACGATAAATTTTATGCTCACAATGATGTATAGTAAGAATCTTGTACCGTAATTTCCTGCGTATAATCCGGTTTCGAAAGTTAAAGTAATTTTTTTGAAAAAATCTGAAACCAAAACTGAAAAGTAAAAACTAGGCCGGTTTGGATCATCCTCAGCTATCTTGTGCAAAAAAATCATGTAAAAATATTAAAATTTGGGCAAAATATTTCAAAACAACGCCACCCCCCTATAGTCTTTACATTATCATCCGGGTCTTTTTCTGTGCCTAGTGTTGCGCCTTAAATGAAGCAAATATTACTTTACAAATTTTCTGGTAAAACATCATTGAAAGTTCTTGAAGTGTACAACTCATATTTTACAGACATCTTTTATTTATTTATTTATTTGAATAAACATCGAATAATTAGCAAATCTTCGAAATTAAGAAACTTTGTGTCCCATAATTTTTGAAGTAGAGAGATTTCTAATGTATTTGAAATTAATATTAATTGTTTTTAATCATTTTGTAACATCAGGTAGTTTTTCCAATACTCTGTATAAAAATATTTAGATAACAAAAATCCGTCCTGTGAAATTAAAAATGAAAATTGTCATGAATTTTCAGAGAAACATACAAGTTTGCTTGTTTTTACTGCAAAATATATGTTAAAACACTTTGTATTTGGATCAAAAGGTTTTCCGCACATAAATTATCTATTTTATTTAATCGATTTCAACTGCATTTTCGAAATTCGACTCTAAACTTAATTTGCTCCAGCTTCTGTGAAAATATAGAATTATCATCAACCAAAGACTTTCGAAGAATTTTTGATCGCGAGGCATTTTTCAATAAATTTGAAAAATGACAATGAAATTCGATGGGACGTTGCTTATCCCTCCAAGCGTCTTGCAAATGGGTAAAATTGTAATGTTGTTTTCTCTGCATTTTGTTTTAAATGCTAATAAAATATGATTATTTCAATATTAGATAAAAAAATCTTATTTAGGAATATAAATGTAATCCTTGAGAGTCTTAATCATTCTTCAGTGCTTTGAAAATTCATTAAATTTATGGAATTATAATATCTTAAACATTGCTTATATTGCAGTGAAACCTGGAACTTAGTGTACGGAATATTACGGGCCAAACGCTTAGAGGGTTATACATGTATTTTACGAAAATTTCTTGGTTCAGTGAGCAGAAGAACCAGCAAAAAGTAAGTGAAAGAGAAATAAAGATAGATGATTGAAATTTCCTTATAAATTCTAAAATTTTTCATGTTCGGAATTTTTTTTTAAGGATGTTATGATATTTACAATTTACTCTTTCAAGCTTGTTTTACATTTTATTGTTTATTACAGATTGATTATTTTTATATATTCAAAATTTATTTAATAGTATTTTGTTAATGTTTAGCTTTTCGTTTAATTTTAATAAATAAAAATTTCCAGGAAAAATTTTTTGACTGAGGCCCACATTTTCGCACAGTTGTTTTCCAGTTTATGGAACGCATTTATAAAGTAACTCTTAACAAATCTTTGGGGCAATTCAATTTTACCATTTTCATTTTCATGGTTTTGTTGCTAATATTGAATGCAAGTTATGAAAAGATTTTTTAAATACCTGAAAGACATACATTTTAATAATTTGTTAAATATAAACTTCACTTCAAGCTAGCTCTATTCATAATCAAGGAATTATTTAAATGTATTAAAAATTAATATTCAGAGTGAAATTATTAAAAAAAAAACATGCTTTATATATTCATTTTTTAACATAAAAGTTTTCATAGACTTGAATAAAGAATTACCCCATTGTTGTACAAATATCTGAAAATAGGCTTTATGAATAAACATTATATAGTAAAATTTGATTTTATGCGATACATATCAAAGCACAAACATCAACACTACATGCTTCCCAATAAGTTCGAGTTAAGCTCCGATTCTAGATATTTTCATGTATTTACTTCTGCTTAGGGCTGCCACATATATATTTTTTTCAAATTAAAAGGTTTGTGAATAGTATCTGAAAAGACCACAGACATATGGAGTAGGTACTTTTATGGCTCATAAAGTTAAAAGTTGACCCTGAGAGATTTGGGGTTACTTCGCTTCAGCGGAATCGCAACCAGAGTGGCACTCGGGCTTAAACTTCAAAGTGTTAAGTTCTTTAGAAAAATATGCCCCACCAGTGGCCGCGAGGTTCTGACCTCGGAACTGGTAGACGGTTGGTGCTGGGTTCGAACCCAATCGCGACCGTCGGCCTAACCGTTCGGAGTTTTCCGTGGTTTCTTCGAACCTTGCGTAAATACGGGTTAGGTTCACTTAGAAAGACCCCCCCCCCAACACGGAGGGCATCCCACCCATTAGGGCCTATATCCCAAGCGTAGATAATTGGCCGGCATAAACAAAACCAAACTTTAGAAAAATATCTGTAACCGATTACCATGACTTGAGATTTTATTTGCTGCGTGATGTTGAAATGAATGGTTATTGTCAACAGCTTTGAATGAATTCCGTTGTTCATAGACGCCCAAGATATCTCAACTGGGAGAACGTTCATATTTTAAGTCAGAAATCTTATGTTCGACACCTGGCCTGGTCTTTTTGCACATAGTTTGAATAAAGTTATATAAATGGCAAATGTATTAAAAGATCCTTTTGTGTGCGTTTTAACCCATTATTGCGATTGCAGTCCTTTTTTTTATATATAATGGACAAAATATACGAAGAGAGTATAGTTTAATAATAATTCAAATCCGCTTATTATTCTGCGCGAATGTGCTTCGAGTGTTTTAGATGTTTGTTTTAACAATTTCTAATTAATTAACGCATTTGCATCGCACTGAAAGTATCACAAATTTCATTTATTTGCACAAATGAGAATATTTTAAATCGTATAAAATATGATAATCAATTCTTTGTGGTTTTATTTAATTATATGTACATATATATATACATACGCATTTGGACTGATTATTTAACTTCGTCTCTTGCGTATTGGTCACGGCGACATTTCTAATTCATAGTCGAAATTGCGAAAGAAAAATATTTACTTTATGTATTTACAAAATGTCTTTCATTAAATAAAGTACGAATTTTACTTTAAAGTTTCTGCTGAGAATTACAATATCTGAGTTTTAAAAAAGGCCCAACTGGTTATTTACAAGTCGAGGTTTGCTTTAAACGAGTCATTTTCGTGCATTAAAACACAAGATGTTAAATTATTTTTAATGATAAAGTTATAAATGCTTATAAATTAGCTTAGGATATAAAATCCTTTATTCTGTGTTTTAAAACAAATAGTTTTGCGAATTTGTTTACTTATGTAAAACAATAAGCAGAGGATGAATAAATAATAAAGTTTTCCCGCAGTATGATATTAGTTGAAATGAACGATGCTTCTGGGGACAGTTTACATATAAAACAATTTTGTTTACTTCTAAAACTATGATTCAAAGGATGCACTCACTGCATGTCAATGTTCAACTAAAAGTGAAATTTATCAAAAGAAAAAAAAAATAACAGCATCAAAATTCTAAAAAGTGTTTTAAAAAATATTGTATTTTTAAAACCCCCTACTACTTTTTAAATATTGATGTTTATGTTGAATATATTTTTTCAAGATTTTCAAAAGTGTATTACACCAGATTGCGTATGTATCTTTAGATACATCTACAATTACATTTAATATATTTTTTTACTGACATATAATGGAAAACGATAAAATCTAACCAATTTTCTTATGTCTTTATTTTAAAAAAATTAAAAATACCTGAAGGCTTTACATGAGAAGATTTATCACGTATAAAGAACATTCAGAAAAAGTTTAAATCTCTATTTCAAATACAGAAAAGCTTATCATTTTTAAAACAGAAAAGTGACTGTAATATGAAAATGGAGTAAAAACCATTTAACCCCTTGAGCTCTGATGGTAGAATTTTCTACCACATAATTTTAATTCCGAAATGTCACAATCGCACCAGAAAATTCGACCAAATTTATTTGAAAAAGGTTTAATGCATTTTTTTTTTCCGTGTTTATCGTTAACCTTTTTTTTTCTTTGAAAAATATTGGTGCTAATGTGACATTTGGAATTTTGAAGAAAATTACACCCTAACCCTCAAAGGGTTAAAGTTCTAATTTCTGTGGGAAATTGAGCTGAGTGTGTTAACCCTTTTAGCTCTGATGGTTGAATTTTCTACCACTTAATTTTAATAACGAAATGTCAAAATGGCACCGGAATATTTGACCAGATTTATTTGAAAACATTTTAATTCACTTTGTCAATTATATGGTAAACAAAATTTTTCTTTGCAAAATACTGGTGCCATTGTGACATTTGGAATTTTGAAGAAATTTACCCACCAGAGCTCAAATGGTTAAGATTGTTTTCAACTGCTCTGCTCAACTAGCGCAAAACGTTTTGACACATTTACCAATTCATTTTTTCACCAAAAAATATATATTTGGAAGGCCTGACTATGAAAGCACTTCCAAATTGAACGCAGTCGTCCATTTTATGATAATTACGTTATCTACCGAGTTATAAGCTATTTTGATCACGGGATCACGCGTCTTTCTCCCTTTTGTTGACTGGTTTTTCTGCTTTCGTCGGAAAATGCGATTCAAAATGTCAACTTTAACGGCTTGTTCTGAAATATCTATCACATTTGCAAAATAAGAGAAAAATGAGTGCGATTAGATAGTTACTGAATAAGAACACCTGTTAGTTTCATGCATTTCCGAATAAAAATAAATTAAAACTTATGTCACAAAGTTGCTCTTTTTGATTTAAGAACACCCTTAACCCATTAGTGCCTAGCGTCCCCTTTTTAGGGACGCTTCAAAAGGTGCATGTAGCACTGTTTTTGACACCGGTAAAAAAGAACAGTAATATTTATTTTATTTAATTGAAACATTTTCGTAATTAATGAACTAAACTTAATTCTTTTAACAATAGTGGTGCCAGCCGAATAAAACTTGCGCAAAAGGTGGTGGGCACGAATGGGTTAAGGAAACCTGCAAAAAAAACCTTTGCAAAAGTGGTTAAGCAAAATAGAGTATTTTAATTTTCTTTTGTGGCACGTTATGTTAATATTTAATCTACTTTAAATCCAATTTTTGCCAACGCCGCTCATTTTGACTTGCAATAGATGATTCCAAAATATAATTTTTGTCATGCCCTGTTATAAAACTGTACACTATTCGATGACTATTTAAAAAACATAAAGTATTTAAGATTAATATCTCTGAGTAACTTAATAGATTAAAATTTCGTGTTTTTTACGCTTTTTTTAAACTAGAGTAAAAATAACTATTAAACAGACAAGTCATTTGAATGAAATCAAATTGGATATTAATGAAATATATTTGGAATCGCCCCAGATCGAACTGTTTTTAACTGAAGGAAAATAACTCAAACCAGAACATTCGTTTGAACGTTATATGTGATACGGATATACATGAATAATATCGAAACTCCATGCACCAGGCATTGATTATTAAACGCATAATCTATAGAAATATCTCCAAAATCTATATAAAAAATGCTGCACCTTCAGTTATTCCATTATGTTTGTAGTACTCTCATAAAAATGCACAGAAATATATTTCTTTCCGTGGAAAAAATAATGGGATTCTTTTCTGCGTCCTTGTAAAAGAACTATATATTCTATACACTTCATTTTTAATATCAAACAACCTATAGTAAATATCAAAAACATATGAATATTTCATCAATATCAGAGTACACTCGTGAGAGTGTTAACACAATCAGGCAGGTGGCAGACAGGCAGAGAGGTGTCAGACGACAGACAGGCAAACAAAATTCATAAAGAACTTTTCAAATATGTTGAAAAGTCTTAAAAAGTAGAAAAAACTTAACAATTTCCTAAATTCAAACTACTTAAAAATTTAACTTGATTTTCCTCTAAATTTGTTGATTAATTTTTTTGGTTTTACATTTTGGAATCTTGTCTTATTATTTTTAGCTCAATTTCCTTCCACTGTTTCACGTTTAGCATTTCCCCCCCCCCCCAAAAAAAAAAAAAAAAAACCTTAATTTTAGACAATAAAACCACAAATTTATCTTTATCTTATTTGATTTATTATTTAATAATTTCTGTTTTACATTTTCTAAATACCGCTAGAAACACAAAATGCTTTTTTTCATGAAGTTTTTCAAAACTTTTACACTGAGCTGTCACTTTGATTTTAGCTAGCTGAGTCTGATAAGGTTTTATTTTCTTATTCTTGGCAAGATCAATTTTAGAAAATATTTTTTTAATTATTTCACGCTTCTTTCAGTGACGAAAACTACATATGTGTTACTTTCCAGCTTATTTTTACAGGTACTTTAAATTAGAATTATTTGTTTTAACTAAAAAGAAAAGAGTAACTAAAAACAAACATGAGACAAATCACAAGTCTTAAAAAGTATACTTTTATTATGGCTTCGTAGACTGCGAATTTTAATAAGTTTTTACATAACAGCATTATGAGCTTAGCCTAGATTATGCAGCTTTATTGGGTGAAATGTTTTGTAAGGAATAGACTATTCATATCACAATTTTAATTTTGCAGTGAATCTCTTATACAAAAAAATTACCCTTTTTTGGAAAATATTATATATAGGGATAGCTTTTTAAAGGATATAAAAATAAATTTTTCTTTCAATCTAGAAATTTGAAATTAATTCATTAATTAATTAGAATATTTATTATCTTGGGTTGAACATGAAATAATCGAAATTTTTCAGATTTGTGAAATATATGATTTTTTAATTTGATTACTAGTAGTAAAATTACTTCAGACTGGATTCTTAGGGGTGATCTACAGATGGAGAACAAAATAATACGAACACCTCTGAAAAAGTATGACGCATTTCACATCTGCAGTACAGCCGCTAACCTGCAACAGAAGTTTGCCATCTAGTGAGCGTGAAGGGGAAGGTATCAGTCTCTCAACAGCAGTCAACTATGCTGCATGCGTCTATGGAACCGTCTGTGATAAGCTGAAATGTCAGACCTGTCAGAGTTCCAAAGAGGAATGATTGTCAGAGCGCGTTTAATTGGAGCATCGGTTACGGAAACAGTAAACCTTTTGGGGTTTGAAAGGAGTACGGTATTAGTTACGAGAACGTACGCGAAATAAGGTAAGGCGGTGTCTTCAATGCACAACAGTGGCCGAAAATCCAAGCTTGCTGATAGCGATAAACGAGTCTTGAAGTGCATAGTAGCCCAAAAGCACAAGCAATCGTTATCCGAGATAACATCCAAAATGAACAGTCATCTCCAGGACCCCGTTTAAACAAAAACTGTCAAAAGAGAACTTCATGCTGCGAGCATTTATGGCAGAGTGGCAATTCGAGAAGCCTTGGTGACAGCAACTGATGATTTCAAGCGACGCCAATGGAGCAGAGATCACAAAGGGTGGTCTCCACAGCAATGACAACAGGTAATATGGTCAAATGAATCGTCATTCATCCTATTTCAAACGACCGGACGCGTTTATATCTGGAGAACGCCCAAAGAAGCGTTTAATTCTGAATACCTCATGCCGACTTTGAAGCATGAGGGTGGCTCCATTGTGGTATGGAGTTCGATATCTTGGTGCGGTCTTGAACCACTTGTTATTCTGCATGAGAGAATCAAATCCAATCACTATTTAAACATTCTAGAAGATCATGTTCATGCTTTTGTTCAGACTGTATTCCCTGGAGAGCGGCCACTTTTTCAAGACAACAACCCCCATATCCACACTGCTAGGTGTGTTTAATATTTGTTCGAAGAGCATGACGATGAAGTTGAACATCTTTCCTGGCCTCCCCAGTCTCCAGATTTGAATATTATTCAACATTTATGGGAATATTTGGAGTCCAAACTTCGTTCCCGATTTCCTCCTCCATATAGGCTTTCGGAATTAGAGACCGTTCTGCAGGAGAAATGGCTTAATATACCTTTAAACATTGTCCATGACCTTTATGCATCTATCCCACGTCGTATTAAATCTGTACTTCAAGCAAAGGGTGGTCCAACCCCCTATTAATAAAGATTTTCTATCATTTCACAGGTGTTCGTATTAGTTTGTCCTCCATCTGTATACATTATGTTACGCAAATTTTGTGTATTTTTCATATCTAACTTTTAACTCTGCATATGATTGTTTTATTAACTATTAAGTATATATTTTTTTGACATTTACAAAATTATAACTTGAAAGTATAACTTATGTGATAAAGTCTAAAATTTTGATATTATTTTACTTTTATTTTTGGCATGGGCTTGTAAATGTCTTGTTATTATTTATTCAGCTCAATTTTCAATTGTTAAATTAGTTTTAAAAAGTTTAAATATATATAGAGAGGGAAGATGTTCCAAAATTATTCAAACCTAATTAAAATTTTTATAACTTATTATCTTATTAACAAACACTTTGTTTTGAATTATGAAATGGAACTACAATAATAAATGCTTTATATAATAAGCACTTATATTGAAACTAAAGACATTTCTGGTCAAAGCAATGCTGATAACATGAAGCAAAACAGTCTCTTAATTTGCAGGAATTGTTGATAACCGTGATCTTGCCGTAAAATGTTTGCAAATATCTTAACCTCCTCAGTCCTGATGTCAGCTGAAGGCGACACTAAAAGACGCCTTTTAAAATAAATTAAATGCTTCTTTGTAGTTAAAATTACATCTAGACCTTTTTAATAAATGTGTGCATATTAGACCCATCTATATACACTATATTGCCATTGATTATGGGACACTTGCGATTTTAGACATTTTACTAAATATCTAGAAAAATACATGAGGAATCATCTCGAAACTCTTAGTGTATAAATATAATAGTATACGTCATACATCTCCGTGAAGATTTTTTACCGAAACTCCATAGGGGACCGTCAACAAATGAAAAAAGAATGAATATCTTTTGAATAACCCTGTCAAAACTAATGTAGCAAAAGCGCTCAAACTCTAGATTATGATTGAATGCCTTATTGTAATACACTGTGTTCATTTTTATGCAAATAGCATGCATACTCGCAGAGTAATTAAGGTTTTGATAAAAATGGCCCCAAATTTTTCCAAGTTTTTCCCTTATAATTTTCATATTTCTTAATATAAAATAATATTTTTTTCAGAAAATATGACAAACAACATTGCACACAGTACCCTGTAATCAGAATTAAAAAATAATAAAAATTGTATGAAAAATAAGTAGGTTTACTAAATAATTTTTTACTGCGCATGCGTCAACGATATCAAAATTTCATTTGCATATTATGTTAGCTAAATGTATAGAGCAATTTTTGTAAAAGTCTCAAAATTATAGCTTGAAAATTCTGAAAGTAATCGTCTATAGAAAAAGGACAAAATCCGTTGTTTCCAAAATGAAGCAAAAAAATGAGGGATTTTATCCAAAAGTAGTCGTAACATCCCGTATTGTGTATTCTATATTGACACTAATCAATGAATATATGGATACAACCCCTCTTGTTTTTGCTTCAATTTGAGAGCAACGGATTTTCAACTTATTCAATTGACGGTTATTTTCAGAATTTTCAAGTTATGATTTTGTGACTTTCACAAAAGTTGCTCTATACATTTAGCTAACATAATATGCAAATGAAATTTTGATATCGTTGACGCATGCGCAGTAAAAAATTATTTAGTAAACCAACTCATTTTGTATACAGTTTTCGTTATTTTTTAATTCTGATTACAGGGTACTATGTGCAATGTTGTTTGTCATATTTTCTGAGAAAAATATTATTTTATATTAAGAACTCTGAAGATTATAAGGAAAAAACTTGGAAAAATTTGGGACCATTTTTATAAAAACCTTAATTACTTTGCGAGTATGCATGCTATTTGCATAAAAATGAACACAGTGTATTACAATAAGGCATTCAATCATAATCTAGAGTTTGAGCGCTTTTGCTACATTAGTTTTGACAGGGTTATTCAAAAGATATTCATTCTTTTTTAATTTGTTGGCGGTCCCCTATGGAGTTTCGGTAAAAAATCTTCACGGAGATGTATGACCTATACTATTATATTTATACACTAAGAGTTTCGAGATGATTCCTCATGTATTTTTCTAGATATTTAGTAAAATGTCTAAAATCGCAAGTGTCCCATAATCAATGGCAATATAGTGTATATACTAAGGCATCGTTATAGATGTTTTATAATAATTTTAAACTTGTTTTTGTCGTCTCATGTAATATTCGTCTCAGGACTGAGGAAGGAGGTGAAAAAGTTCTGTTTTTTTTTAATCTTATATTTCTGGCGATAGTAAATCACTTAAGGGATCCTTTAAAATTCTCTAATGAACTGCCTTTGCATTTCATCTGATTTTTGGAATTTCTGATAATATTTTAGAAACGATTACTTTTGTTCAAGACTAAGTCTGGTTTCAGCTATTATTTTTCTTTAATTAAACCTCAGAAGAAGCTAAGAACATGCCAAATAATAGAAATTAAACTGTGTATGCATTTTTCTGAAAAGTACTCTAGTGGAAAACTCCGCTTGTAGGGACATTCCAGAGCTAGGAACATCAGAGGCTGAATGTAATCTCGGTGTGCATGGAATATCTAATAAATTTGGGTGCTCCACATTTCGTTCACAAGATACGTCTAGATTTGATAAAGAGGAAAAATGCAAAGTGTATTCTGTCAAAAAATATAGCAACGGTATGGCACTAGTTACAATAGACGGCCAACTAAGATGGGAACTCTTAGAAATAGGCTTAACACTTAAATACGTAGAGTTGTCTTTTAGCAACACTTTGAAGTACACTTTATGCTTTGTTCAGATTATAATGTAGCATTTGAAAAACTCACCAAAATTTTGGTTAGTATTGACGTTTGACGTGGTAAATATGTGACATCGTCAATACATTTCTTTCTCAATATACTGTTATTATGTAACAATTTTAGAGATAAGGAATGAATGATAAAAAAAATCACGACAAGAGCAGCGGTTCCCAAACTATGGGTCGCGATCCACTTGTGGGTCGCGGTGGCTATTTTAGTGGCTCGCAGAAAAAATCGAGGTTTGTCACAAAAGTATATTTTGTATGTAATCTGTTAAAAAATATCAGAAAAAATAATATTTCAAGGAAAATTCCTTAATTTCCATATGAAGAAATATACCAGCAGAATATCCAGAAACATCTAAATGAGCTTTGAATTCTTTGATGGAATTCAACACAACATAATCATGTGAACATGTTTTTTGTATTTGGCTATTTTTGAAAAAAAACTGCGTGTTGAAAGTGAAATTAACAAATTTCAACCCTGATATTGATGTTTTCATCGGTAAACACCAGTGCCAGAAAACGCACTGAAAGTTGTTTTTTAATAATTATTAAAGTATTTTTAATTATTTTTCTAGTTTGTGTGTTGTGTTAATTATTATTCCACTTATACACATTGGATTCACGAATTACTATTTATATTGATATTGTATCCTTCAAGCGAATATTTGCTTTTTTCTTAGGATAGGATAGTCAATAGGCTATAGAGGTCATACAACTATATCCATACTATACTGACATACACCATTTTATTAGGTGGGTGGCGAATTTTTATTTTATTTATTTAAAGGTGGGTCGTGTAAGAATAAAGTTTGGGAACCGCTGGACTAGAGGGTTAATGTGGCTACATAGCTCTCTAATTTGGAAATATTTTGCCTTGCTCCTGCTACAAGTCGAAGTTTTCTGGGGACAGGTGAGATGACATGATGCCATAAATGATCACAAGTGTCATATTCGCAATGTTTACTAAAACATGACTTGTTTAATCGACACATAATGACTCTCAAATGACAGTCAATTGAACGCTAAATTGAAAAGTTTCCTAAACTATTTTTCAGCCGTTTGCAACTGGTCAAGAAAATGGGATGCATAACTTCACAGTGACTTAATTGCAATACATTTTCCACGTCAAAAGACTACAAAGATGACAAATACAGTTACATTTTCATCTCAGTGGATTGTTTCGGTAAAATTTTGATCACAACTGAGGCTTTTAAAAGTTACCAAAAACTAAAGTATAAAATTACTATGTCAGTACTTGTTCAATTAAGAACAGGTGTCGCAAAATTTGATTATTTTATGGTTTTCTGAAAAGAACTGTTTAATTTTATGCATATTATATGGTTACTATAGATTTTTATCTTTCAATTCAAATTACCATTTTAAATGTTCTTTCAATAAACCTTCTATTATTACTAGAGTGATAAGTTAACTGAGTACATTGGAATCAATGCATCATTAATATTACTTTTACTCTATTCATTCGTTACAGAAGTGAGTGAGATTTAAGCTAAGCCAATATGTCAAGATTTAAGACTTTGTCTTCGGATTCGCACACATTAGAGCTAATCATTTTGGATAGGGGAAACTTTGAGAGATTTATTGATTCACTGATTTACTATATCAAGTTTAAAATGTGGATTTTAAAAGGAGATGGGGCATAAGCAATATTATTTGACATGCTTCATGGCATGGTAAAATAATAAAAATTATTATTATATTAATAATAATTCGTTAGACGATTGTTTTAGGTATATTAGATATATTGTATATTAGGATCTACATTTACTGTGTTTCTGATTTTTGTTTTCAGATTATTTGTATGTATTAGACAAGATCTGAAAGATAGCTTTACCTATCCAACTTTAAAGTATTTAAATTATATCAATTGGATTTTTTTAATATCAATACTCATAACACCATCGAAGTTTTACTTGTGTTAATGCGCGAAAAGTACACCGTAAAATGGAAATCCCTCGATTATTAATACCTTTTTGTATTTTTACAGAGTTTTTTTTCCGATGAAAATAATTTTGTAAATCTGCAAAATATATCGACTTGAAAACACCTAAACAGTAACACTACATTTTCATTTTGTGTAAAGCTGCTTTATTTATGTTCATTATTATAGTGAAAAAAAAGGAAAACGTAAAAACCCGCAAATTCTACTTGCAAAAATACGGCAGTTTTGTTTTGAGTGTTAAAATACGAAATACTGTAAAGTCTTGGTGAAAAGGACAAAATTAGAATTTTAGTACGATAAAATTGCAAATTCGTGAATCATTGAACATAATAATTAAAATCTTTAACTAAAATCGTTTTTTTTATTTTCTTGTGATTGTGTTGTGAAAGCGTTGTGCCAGAAAACAGATTGTGCAAAACGTGTTGCTAAAAATTACGTAATTTTTCCAGAAATGCAGTTAATGATGTTTTTCGTAAAATTAGCCAACTCACTCAGTAATCTCCTGCAATTTTTTTTCTATAAAGCAAATTCTCTTGTTTCCTTTTTAAAATTGTAAAATTTTAAAATCACATTGTAGGAAGTGTTTTGAAAGTGTTTTACATTACGATGTTTACAGTGTTCTAAATTATGTGGTGTTTACAAAGTGATGGTAATTTCCTGACAAAGTTTTGTGCAACACAACACTATTGTAAGAAAATATTTTCATCAATACTACTTGCAACATTATTTCAATACAATTAACAACTCTATTTTAGAAGACATTTAAAGATTACAACACTTTTGCAGCTTATTAGGAACACATTTCTAAATAGCAATACTTGTGCAATATACCAAGAACATTATCGTAACACAAAAAAAATGTCGAATAGGAAAACTTCTAATTCACAACACAGTAATGTGTTCCAAATTTGGTGACATAAAGTGTTCTAAAATGTGTTTATTTTATGTGTGTTGAGAATTTGTAGTGTATCTTTTAAGGATAATTCTAAAGCCGTATTAGCTAATGTTTGACACATTCACGGAATTATGTTATTGCAGCAAAATAAAATCATGAAAATGGGTCATTCCATGGTAACTTACGTTACATTTTGAACTATTTCCAGTTATTTTAGGCCCCACCAGTAGCCGCCAGGTTCTGACCTCCAAACTGGTAGACGGTAGGTGCTGGTTTCGAACCCAATCGCGTCCGTCGGCCTAACCGTTCGAAGTTTTCCGTTCTTTTCTACGAACCTTGCGTAAATATGGGTTAGGTTCCCTTAGAAAGACCCCCACGGAGGGCATCCTACCCTTTAGGGCCTACATACCACAGTATAGATAATTGGCCGACATAAATACAAACAGTTGTTTTAGTAATATAACACACACAAAAAATTGTTCAAAACGCAAATTTGACATTGTTTGCTAATTAAACTTATTCAAAGGCCAATTTAGATGGAAAATTGCCTAATTTTAATGTTATTTCTTAAACTTTGGTAGCTTTATTTACTAAGGTTACTGCCGTTACTGAAAAAGGAATGTAATTTATCATATAAAGAATAATTTTTATTTCCATTTTTTAGGTAATTTTCATCCAAATTGATCCTCAGATAGGTTTCATTGAAAAATCATGTTAGTTTTACATTTGAATATTTTTTAGTGTTATATTTCTAAAATTACTGCAGTAAATTGTTATAAATGTTATTGACAAATTGGTGAATTTGTATTGACAATCAACTTTTTTTTTTACAGTGTAACAGTAATCCTACATAAAATGTACAACAGAATTTTGCGCTTCACACATGCAAGAAATAAAATAAAATAAAAATAAAAAAATAACCTACTCATTGCTGAAAAAATACATTAAGGGTGTATTTCGATTCAAACTGCTTATTTTCCGATTTATTTTTAAATCCACTTTTGCTCTCTAACTCATCAAACTCGCAGATTCTCTTATTTAGAAACGACACAAGGTGCCGTGACTGTCAATTGTTTGATAAATGCAGAAAATATTGCAAAAAGAGCAATCAAAAACGGTATTTTGAACAGATTTTTCCGAAGCGGGAGATTTGGGGACGAAAAAAAGTGTCATGCTGAGTAGATAATTGTTCATTAATCAAATTCAAATGAATGGAGCGTAAAATGATATCACACAGCACCTTGTACGTCTCTTAAAAATTCCCCTCAGCAAGTTTAATGTTTTTACTTTTAAAAGTGTGTCTGAAATTAAATCGGAAAATTTCGAGCTGTTGAAGGTGGAAAACCGTTTTTTCGAATACACCCTTAAGGCTATTTCTTTATGACTTTCTTTCCGATTATTTTTATAACGAGAAATCTATTTAAACATTATTCATTAATCATTCATTTAATTCATTTAATCATTCTATCTTAATTTGATGTTTATGTTATGTTTTAACCAAAATAAATAAACAATTAAAAATAACCAAAAATGTACGCTTAATTAAAATCTAGTCAGAAAAAATGTACATGCGCATAAGAAATTTGCTTGCTAGCATTTTGTGGTGTAAAAAATTCTATGAAAGCAGCTTCTTTTAAGCGTTGAACAAAATATATGTTAAAACTCCATTTTTCTTTTGAAAGTTTGCAGCAAAAACAATTAGAATCATACAAAATATTACGAAAAAAAATGTTGCAATCAAACTGCTGATTTAATTTCTTTTATTTTACCGCATAGTTTTATTTTAAATTTAGTGACTTTCAAACACGTCATCAGAAGGAATTTGATTTTTACTTTTTTTAAATAAAAATAATCTCTTACATTATTATTAAGATTTCTCAATCGATTTTAACTGCATTTTCCAAACTGAAACTCAAAGTATACTTCCAATCCTCGAATTTCAACGCAATGACAATTAACATTCGAGCTTTCCGAAATTGCTTTCATTAAAACAAAATAAACTTTTTATTGAAACCTTTTAAGTAAGTCATTGTGAAAGAAAATCGCATTCATGTTTGTTGTTTGTGTCTTTCGTAAAATGTATTTTTCTTCACGTGAACTCATTTAAACATACAAAGCAATCTTTCCATCTTAATTTGATGTTTTAACTTTCTTCTTCAAAGAAAATAAAGAAAGAATAAAAACTCTTCAAACAAGTACGCTTAATTAAAATCCAGTCATTCAAAATAACATTCACATAAGAAATTTACCATCAAGTGAGATTGGAGAAAAAAATAAAATAAAATAAAAAAGGTGTATTTATACATAGGATGAACTAGTTAAATTCAAACGAAAAAAGCTAATGTTTACCAAGGTTACTATAACAAATAAAAAAAAAATACTCGATCACTTACAATTAAAACTAAAAATTACTCTTGCATTTCAATGATCATTTTAAAAAACTACATGAGTCTTTAAGTAACTTTAGAAAAAACAGCTATATAAAGTCTGCTATTTGTTGATTAAATAGACAGTTAAGTATTTACAAGAGCCATTCATTCGATAATTATTCAATTTTTTTCTTTTATGTTTTATATTATTAATTTATTAGTGAAAAATTTACTTGCCACATACCTTTGAAAATTCCTTTTTATTTTTCAAATGTATTATGATATTTTATTGATATATATATACCATTATACACTGAGAAACATTTGTGGAAACGTTACTCCGTAAAATTGGTGGCAGCGTTGCTGCCTCCAATTTTATGGAGTATTTTAACCGTTAAAACCGGTGTAACATTGTCATGTTACACCCGTAATATATGTTTAAATTACACCATTGCATATGTGAAAACAATTACTCCATGAAATTGGAGGCAGCATTTGCCCCCATTTTTACACCAATTGTATGGAGTAACGTTTCCACAAATGTTTTACAGTGTACGTTATATTGGTTACGTTATACATGTTATATTAGCTTCGAAAATCATTAAAATACCTCATAAGTCAAAGTAATTTGAGAAAAATCGACATAAAAATTCTGATTTTAGTGAATTAGATACACAATTAAATACTTACAAGAGCCATTTATTTGATAATTATTTAAATTCATTCTTTTATCTTTAAAATTATTAATTTATTAACGAAATGTTTATTTAGCAAATGTCTTAAAACTTTCTTTTTAAATTTTCAAATGTTTTATGATGTTTCAATGATAGAAACAAAGAGATATACGTTTATACTGGTTACGTTATATAGGTTATATTGGCTTAGATGTTCATTAAAAAAACGTTAGTCTAGATTATTTCAATTAAAAATGTATATAAAGTGTGTGCTACCTGGCAATTCAATAGATAATTAATTATTTACAAAAGCCATTCATTTGATAATTATTCAGTTTCTTTCTTTTATCTTTAAAATTATTATTTTTTTAATGAAAAGTTTTTTGGCCTTTGAAAATTCCTTAAGTTTTCTGGTGATTTCGAATAATTTATAATCAGAAAAAAAAAACAATATACGCTATATCGATTATGTTAAGAAACTATATTCTGCCAATATTCTATTTATCAAAACATTCCTTACATCAAAAGAAATATCAGTGCTCTTTAAATAGTGAGTATATATTGGAATACTTTTAAATGAAGCACTAATATCGTAGAAATACCGGCAAGGAAAATATTTAATATTTTTGCCAATATTGAAGCATTGTCTACAAAATGTGAAAAAACTAATCTTGGGGTAATGTATCATGTTAACATTGTTTTATAACTTATTTTTAAATACATAATAAGATCATACAAAAATTACTAGCGCCCACCACAACACACATTTTGAACACATAAGTTTGAAGCATTTCAACATCATATTTATCCTTAAAATATTTGCAGCATCTGTTCGAAAGATCGATATTATGCTTCATCAATAACCTGAGAGAACACGCGCTGCCCAGAGCATGAATGGTTTTTACTTTGTCACCAATAAATACAAATAATAATCGTCACCTTATATGCTTGGATACAAATCTGCGATTGTTAATTGTTACTCATTCTGCGATAAATCAAGTTGTATATTACTCAAAATAATAGTTGCTACAATTGTAAAAAAAACATACTCACTCTGGATCTATCAGACCAGGTACGCGTACTCCCTAGTTAATTTTTATCGATGCAAGTTATGTAAAATTTCTTGTTTTTGTGTACCATTGAGCAACTTTACGTGTTTTTAGCTCACAGGCTATCATAGCCTGAGAGCTTATGTGCCCGTCCGTTCTGTATGTACGTTCGTTCGTACGTTCGTGCGTAACGCGATAACTCCTGATAAAAATATCCGATCCACTAGAAACTTTGTATGTAGGTATATCCTGACAAGGCGCTTCCCTGATTAGTTTTTGGAGTTCATTCGATATGTATAAGAGGGGGAACGGGGGGCTCATTAGTTGGTATAAATGGGATTTTCATGCACAATTAAATTTTCGTTCAAAATTTAGATTAGGATCATTCTGATGAGGTGATTCCGTGACTGTTATTAGGTGTTCATTGAATAAGTATAAATAGGGTGAACAGGGGTTCTAATGCCCCCCCCTTAATTTATATAAATGGGTTTTTCAAGCAGAATTTTCAGATTTCGTCCAAATCTGCGAATAGTTTTGGAAGTTTAATGGTTAAGTATAAAAGAGGGGGATAACTCCTTTTAAATTATATAAATGCTAAATGGGTTTTTATAAAGAATTATCTCATTTGCTCTGAATTTTGGATATAGATTTTTTATATGATAAAGCATGTCTTTGATAGTATAGGAGGTTCAATGATTAAGTATAAAAAAAAGAGGAAAGGGGAGGGCTGTTTCCCCTTCTTAATTTTTTTTTTCGAACGGGATTAACCCTTGAAAATATAAGGCTTTAATGTACAATTAGTATTTGTAGCCTGTGAGTTCAATGCCATCAGTTTAACTGGGCAGTATTCTTTATTAATATAAATATCTTATTTATTAATATTCTTTATAAGATAATCATTTTTAAATGTTTTAACTTATTAAAATACTTTATAAAAATTTAATTATGTCTTATTTTTTCCCCTATTTAAAAAAGTAAGTTTCTAAGTTATAATTACAAGTATGAAATCAGACAAAATTCTCATTATCAAACAAAATATTATTTGGTGTATTTACCAATCGCAATTACTAACCAATATCACTTTGTGTCATTTTACCAATTAAAACCAATTAATATCCGATCAGAGCAGCAAGATGTCTAATATAAGAAAAATCCCTCATAGTAAAATTTTCCATATGACTTATTATATTTATTTTATCCGATATTATCGGATATCAGAAGGATAGGTCTGAAAATAGAAATCGTATATCAAAATCTGTACTTGCATGGGCTTATGTATTGATGCATTACGAAATAAAAAACATGAAAAGAAAACGATAATGGTGCACAAAAAGGTAAAATTGAGAACATCTTAAGTTATCAGATTTCCTTTAAAACGAAATTTGTGTACCTAAGATTGATTTTCTGTGTTTGATATAATAACGAAATCTTAGATTTCCGTATTATTTTACATTTATTTTCTATCTGGCTTACAACATCAGTTATAGGAATTTGAATCTTCGAAATTTAATAAGCAGAAAGTTGGAATTAATCATATTTTTAGCTTTTTATCAAATACTGATATATAATATTTTGCATCACCGCAAACCGATATGAAACTTCAATGAAATTATCTGCAACTTGTTTTTTTCAGTTTAATTTCTCAGAGATGGAAAATTTTATTAAATATTTAAGATTTAATTCTATGTTAAAATGTAAAAGTATAAATTTTCACAAAACACTTGCGGATACTTTAAGTAAAAGATAAAATAAAATTTAAATATAAAAAATGTATTTTTTTAACGTCGTACAAATTTAAAGCGAAATAAAACACATAAAAATTAACGGCTATGTAATATTAAGGGCCATGATATTGATTTTATTTAATAAATAATTTTAAGCCATTTGTATTAAAAATGTCTCAAGGCGTATGGGCCCGTGAATAGCTTAAATGAAACGCATCTAGAAGTACAATTTTCGATCCCTTTATCTAGCAGCTTGGGTCATCTATCAGAAAAAAGAGACGAATGTTTATTTCCATATGGTCCAACATCGTTGGTTTATCGGAGTAAAGCAGCGACATCATATATCCCTTCGGAAAATAATTCAATGATGCGAGGTCACATGTCTGTAGAGGCAAGTTCATAGGTCCATTACACGAAATTATGCTTACACCGACTGTCTTCCGTAAAAACCTGATGTTTTGCATGATTTGCAAGCGTTGCTTTGGCATAAATCTATGATGAAAGGCTAAAAACATACTAAGCACAAATCATATGTCAGCTGTGAAATTAACTGTAACTAAAAGTAATGTTGTTAATTCCTAAACCACACATCTCAAAAACACTTTAAATTGAATTCACATGATAGTCAAATATTTTATCCACTTTTCTGAATCTGTTCTGCGAACACTTCTCGACATTGTCACATAAAAATAAGATCTTTTAATGTCTGATGCACTTTAATTTTTGCTTAAGTGGTTGTCTACATATAGAAATAGTAACAAAAGCTAAAATATTCAATGCAAACATCCAAATTTGGAAAAATATTACAGTAAGATACCAAACATGAAACTATTTTGTGAAGCAATTTAGATATTAAAAATTAAAGTTTGGATCTCCTAAAATTATATTCATTTTTAACACTTTCCAATAACAATGTTGAAAAGTGTTTGGGCATTCGGTTTGTCTGTCCGTCTGTCCGTCTGGCCGGATGGCCGTGTGTCTGTGATCTAACTCCCGTAAATATACTCGGATTGCTATGACATTCTTATATGTTATTGATGTTTATTCTAGCACGAACCCTATTGATAATGAAGTTTCTACGATGATTAGTTTATTTACAGGGATAGTCAAAAGTTTTCCGGTACAATACAGCCTATGGGAA
This sequence comes from Maratus speculifer, assembly GCA_964019185.1. NCBI lineage: Eukaryota > Metazoa > Arthropoda > Arachnida > Araneae > Salticidae > Maratus > Maratus speculifer. The sequence goes on along the minus strand of OZ025299.1, from coordinate 47,910,771 downwards.
AAAATCGTTTCAAATGAATTTTAAAGGTGTTACATCCTGTCAAACATACTCAAATTTACATAGATTCGCAAATTGCACTATAATATGCAGTGAGAATAATAGTTAGTATTCATTTACAGGGCAACTCAAAAGAATTCCATTACACAATAATAAAGGGGGGAATTGTTTGCGACCTATTTTAATTTTATTAAACGATTTCAAGTATCATAAAACTGATATACGCCACTGAGACTTAATATTTAAAGCATAATATGAAGTGCATAGCAATTACAGGGATACACAAAGTATTTCAATATATTTCTTATATTCTTATTCGAAGTACTGTATATTATCGATGATAGCTGATGAATGGATGAAATACATTTTTAGTTATGACATGCGTTTTTAAGTTTTACTATATATCTGCAAAATATATGGTGTGTATAAATGTTATAGTTGATATACAGGGTTACATAAAAGAGCTCATAAAGGTTACTGAATGTGAGGGTAATTAACTTAAAATTGGTTTTTAAATAAGTTGTGCATTTTTACGTTGAACTGCTTTCAGTTTACTAAGAAATGTTTGTGGAATATAGATAAAATGATATGCAGGGTCACGCAAAGAATTAGCTACATTGTCACCAATAAATGATAGTTTCTGGAAATGTGGTTTAAATAGTTTTCAGAATGTTTTTGTTTGAACTGAATTTTAACAAAATACTGGCGATTTATAAAGGTACTAGGTAAGTTACAGGGCTGAACAAAAGTATTCAAGCATTTTCCATCTATTAGAATAAAATGCTGAAAGAGAAATTTAAACCAGTTAGGCATTTTCTTGCTAAATTAAATTTTCCTATTATATAGTATATATAAATGTATATTTATACATACACACACACACACATATATATATATATATATATCAACTGACGGATCAAATACAAGGCTGTTCAAAGGTATTGCAATACTTACTTGGCTATGGACAGTAGCACCTGATTTCCCTAAATAACAATGTTTTGTAAAAGATTTCAAGAAGTTTTGGAAAGTGTTTCATAATCTATGCTTAACGCATGATTTTTATTACTTGTTAATTCTTGTGAACGAATTTGCAATGTGGAGAGTTTTTAAAATTAAATTTCAAAGTAATTGTCTCTGAAGGCGTTATTTTCAAATATCTCGCTCAAATTTTAATACTTTTGAATGATTTGTTCTTTTGAAAAGGATAGATGAGGACGGTTTGTTTAATTGCTAGTTTTAAATTTTTCGATTTTGGTTATATTTGTTTTATATTAGGATAGTTTAAATTTCAAAAGTGGTTCAAACCAATTCCAAAAGTTAAAGCAATCTTCTTTTAATAAAATCTGAAACCAAAATTGAAAAAATAAAAGCTGGCCTTAAAACTAGTCGTACTCAGCTATCCTATGCGAAAAAAATTTTTTTTCACTAATATTAAAAATTCAGCGAAATATTTGAAAATAACGCCTCCATAGACTTAACACTATCATCCGGGTCAATTTCACATTTTTATCTTTTTGTAATTTTGCAGCTATTTTTGACTTCACAGTGGCGTTATATTGACTGCCTGTGCTATTAGGTTAATAACGCTGTAGTGAGTTATCAGTATTTTTTGACAACTCACAATTAATTTTTGTATAAAAATTGGCATTTTGTGTTTCTACCTTAATTTTTGGATAGTGTATTAAATGTTCTCTACCGCAGGTACTATTTTTTATTTTTTTAAATACATCTTATGTCAAAATCTTCTGTTAAAATTCACTTACTTTTAGAATTAGAAATAAATTAATTTCTGTAAATCATGAAGACAAATTTATCCCAAATATTATTTTTGTTTCTTTCTTTATATATATTTATATATACATAAAATGCGCCGTAATTTTTCTTGTGCAATTTTATAAATACCTATGTCAAATTTATATATAAATGAAACTATTGATAATATTTATTTTCGTAAGCTAATATTTGTAACAACGCACATTTTAGTAAAACTATACATTTGACAAATAAATGTTTGCCTATCGAAATATGGGATTTTATAAAACATAGCTTATTTTGTCCCGAACACCTAAAATTACATGAGTGACAGATATTTGCAGATTTTCACAAGCTTTAGAGCCTTAGATTCCCTAAAATGAAACCTCAATTTTCAATAAATTGAGACAGATCTATATTAACGGTCTCCTGAAATATTGATATTTCCAAGGGTATAAGATATCTTTTCGAAAATTCATAGGAACTATAATTTAAACAATTACCTTCCGTATAATGCATTATTGACTGCTGAAAAAAAAATAGAATAAATTTACTGTGAAAAAATATCATCAATTTATAAGACAATCTGAGACCGAAAATATTCATGTTTCGAGAAATTTCAACCGTCTTAAGAAAGGAAAATGTTATATGTTCACGCAAAACGTTAGAAATATGATAATTGCATTTTTTTTCTTTGCTTGAAATGTACATCTTAGTACACTGTAAAAAAAAATCTGGAAGACTACAAAACTAGTTTTTGTAAAGCTGCAGAAATCTGCATGTTTACTAAAATTTTATCGGTTACCAGGTATAATATTTACCACCCGCATAGTACAAATACATGAAATGTCGTAGTTTCACCTGTCAGCCAATCAGAAAGAGCTTCAGTAGTGACGTAATCGCTATTTACGAAGTCACAGAGGCGTGAAATGCATCCATCTTGAATCCGGTATGGATAAACATTTCAAGTTACTGAGTAAGTAAAGTTTTATTCTGTATGAGTTACATTTTATTACATTTCCTTTTTGCTTGATTCATAATAAGTAAAAATCAAAACTCAGAAAAGACTATTTGATTTTTAGTTATTGGCAAGCTAATCTGCAATTATGTTCTGTTTATTACATATTTATTTTTCGGTGAAATAACTATTCTTTACATCTGTGTTTAATACATGTGAAATTTCTAATGTTTTATGTAATAAATCAAATTTATCTGCTCTTTTTCTAAAATTTCACTTTCCTTTATTGCCCTCTTCTCCACAATGCAAAATTTAAAGTGTTTAAAACTTGCTTTAAAAAAAATATTACTCAACTGTTTCTTCATAGTGAATAAATTTCATTAATCATTCTTACATCGCATTCATTTCATTAAAACTTCATATGTATTTCGCTTTTAAAATTTTGCTTCCGAATTTTCTTCAAAAACTTTTCAAAACTGCTTAATTTAAAATAACATAAAAAGTACAATCTGTGCTCTATGTGTTAATTTATTGTCGTAATGAAATATCAATTAAGTCTTCCCTGTTCTTCCCCCCCACCCCTTTTTTAACTAAAAGGACGCATAGAATTACACACAGAAAGTCTAAAACTCTTTTAAACTTCAGTGGTAGGAGAGGAAAAAGCCTAAATCAGAATTATTTAAAGGAAAGCTGGAAATTATTTAAATTCATTTAGTTTAGGTCTAGGATGAATGTATTAAGTTTTCCCCCCTCTTGCTAGGTTGCGTTACAATTTTTTTAATTACCATTAAAATATCTATTAAAAAAACCTAATGAGAAACACTGTCAATGCAAATGTTGTAGAACTTAAAATTATAAATAAAATGATAACCGATATTTAACATTTTTGTTTAATTTTCCACAATTTTACTTCAAAGTATTGGCTAAATCGCTAAACAAGAACTTGAAACGCGAAAAGACAAGATTATCAGTTTACCGTGCTTGTTATTATGTACATGCAACTTTTTTTAGTTATTGATGCATTATTTAGAATGGATATTTTTGAGAATTATGGCTTAATCTCTTCATTGCGGATTATAGCCCAGTGGTGGGGTATAGGAAAGGTCAAAAGTCTGGTTTAATTCCAAGAAATCTGGAAAAAATTTTTAATCCTATCGACATAGATTAGAAATTAATGTATCAAGTTTCCTCCTTTTGTAAGTGAGCTTTAGCCACTACAAACAAATTAACTTTAAAAAGTGGATATTTTCATAATTTTTAGAATATTTCAAAAATGACTCGTAAATGATGGGAAATGTTGCTTATTACTTCCAATATTGTATTTAAAATATGTATAGCATTTAATATGATGCATATTGAGTAAACAACAATGCGTATGTATTAAAATTAAGGATATTGAAAATAAATAGCAAGGATAGGGAGAAGCGGGGTAGAGGAACAAATGGGTGTGCATAAGGCTTTTCTCTAGAGGAATTCAAGGTCAAATAATAGCACGATTATAAATTTCGATATTTGCGTAAAGGACAAAGATGGTAATAATAAAATGATTTTTGACAAGTATACATGAATCTGCATTTTAATTCATAAAAGTTTCAAATCTTACAAACATTGAAAAAAAAGTATTATAGTCTTTACGTAAAAAATCTTTCACTTTAAACTATGGTTTAAGGTTGGCGGTGTTCGCTGCGAAATGAAATGGAAAACAGCTATCATTTAAGCAACACTTTGCCCGAAAACTACTAAATTATAATTCTCAAAATAGACAAAATAAATTCCTAACGTAATTACCAAAACATCGTGAAGGCCTCAAGAATTAAAAATGTATCTCTACACGTATGTAACAAATGTAGAGAGGATGAATGGGTAACTTGGTGTCTCCTTTGGATTAGCGGTTAAGGCAAAATTTTGAAATAGAATTGCGACAAAATTATGAACATGGGTATTCATTTTATTGCAAATTTTAAACTCTAAGACATTTGAATTGTCAATTATTTTTACAGTATTACTTGTTTTGCGATATTAAGATAATTAAAAAAAATGTATTTTCTAACGTAAATTTAGAACATGGGGGGGGGGGGGAATTCTAGATCTAAACTGGAGGGATTAAAATAATTTCCAGTTTCCCCTAATTAATTTTTAGTTAAACCTCCTGACCACTGCGGTTAAGCTTTGAAAGAGAATTGTGGCATTAATGTTCAGCAAAAATATTAAATGTAGATGGTTATTTTACTCAGAATTTTAAACTTTACAACATCCGTATTGACAATGTTATTTAAAGTTAATTCTTTTGAGATATTTTTATGATATTAAAAAAAAATTACTGTGCATCTATATCTTTTTTCTAATTCTCACCTCGTAGGGGAGAAAAATTAAATACATTCATTTTAGATCTAAGCTGAAGAGATTAAACCAATTTCCTACTTTACCCTAATAACGAGCTCTGCAAACTAATCACTGGGATATTAGTATTTTACTTATTTCTATTTTTTAACTTATGTAAATAAGTCATCTAATACTCTCCCTTTCTTAAAAAAAAAAAAAAAAAAAAAAAAAAAAAAAATCCTGATTTGTTACTTTATTGTAACTATAAGTAATAGATCATATGCTTTACCCCTCCTCTCACCGAAAATGACGTTATCTCTTCCCCTCTCTCCTTATAAGCATACAAAGTTTAGTTTTTTACAGCGATTAATTTTCATTTTTTGCACAATTTGTAAGTCTTCAGTAAGTTAAATTGTCAACCGTTTGGAAAGTCTTCCCTCCCCTCTTTCAATAATAAAAAAAAGAAAATATGGTTATCTTTGTCGCTATGCTTACTTTTTAAAATTATAAATCTTTAAATGTCTATTTTCTTCCTGCTGTATTTGTTACTTTATTATGACAGTAATTAACCACCCGAAATCTTCCCTAAGTCTCTCAACCTAAGATTTTATTATTTAGTAAGGGAGAGTGGGAATAAAGGAGAGTGGAGTGGAATGGGACAGGAGATTTTTCTGTTTGTTTCATTTATAAATATTTCACCAGTCACGTATTAGATTAAGAAAAAGCATCCCCAATGTTTAGTTGAATAAAGTAGCTAATTTGCACAACTTGCAATTGTAAAAAGAAAAAGATTATTTCAAGAACCAAAAGTAAATTTGCTTTATAATTTTTTATGCTTTCTGTATATTAATGACTTGTTTATGTATATATGTAATTGTTTCCTTTTTTATAGAGCATTATACTATGTATCATCCATAATTTAAACTATGTCTAAAAGCAGAATTTCTGTCTATACAAGAAATTTTACGTAGAGTATAGGGAGGAATGGGACATGCCAGCAAATGAAGAATTAGGACAAATCCAATTTCTTTACTTTTTTCCTTAGTTACAATTTCATTATAATTATAAAATCGTTTTGAAAATTGTGTTTCTATAATGTTCAAAAACATTAAAAATGTTTCATTTTGTATTTTATAAATCGAAATTTTGGTTTTTGTGTCAAATTTGATTTTCTCATCTTTGAAAGTTGTCTCATTCCTCCCCACTCTCCCTTATTTATTTTTTTTTAATATTCAGGTAATTTCAGAGCTTTAAGCGAGTAATTCAGTTGCATGTCTGTTAATTTAATTATTTATAGAGGAAATTTTATTTTTATGTAAAATTAGAAAAAAAAGAGAACTCTTTATGTTTTAAGAGCAAACAAATTGATCTTTGGGGCTAAACAAATATAACGTTATATACATATATATATATATATATATTTGGAGGGCGGTTGTTATTTGAAATTGATGTCATTTCTGATCATCAATTTTTTCTCTTTTTATTTGTAACATGGTCTTTGGTACAAAATAGCGTTATCTTTTTAGCCTGTTATTTATTTTTATGAAAATGCAAAGTTTTTAAAATAACTGAATTATTATAAAATTATTTAATTCTAAAATATAGTATACCCGAACGTTTAAAATTCCTATTTTTCTTCATATGTGTATGCATATCGCAGTTCGAGAATCCGTATAAAAAATGTACTTGAAATGAAGCTGTGTTTACTAATAAAGAAAAAGAATGTTGTCCTTCTTTTGCTGGTATGAATTTCTATTTGCACCTCACCCCTCTCTGTTCGGTGCAAGTACGACAGTTCTTTATTATTGTTGCGAAGTGATCTGCGTTTACCAGTGTATTTGAAAGAGTTAAAATTCATATTTTAATAATCAACTGCACTATCAATTTTAGCATTTCAGCTTTTAAAGCATGTATTTTGTTTATCGGAACTTTAAAATAGCATCTTGTAGTTGCTTAGGGTGTAAAAAGATTTTGGAGAAATAGTTTTTTAAACGGCTTACTGTGGGGGCTTGTAGATATCAGAAATTTAATATCAGAATGTATAAACATGTTAAAATTGGTACTGATGATATATTGCGATAACTATCTTAAACTGTATGGGAATAGAAAAATTGCCAATTTTAAAAAATAAATGAATAGCAGATATTTATGTACAAATAGATGCAAAAAGCAGCTAATCATTTTTTATACTATTTGCTCCTGAAGCATCTTTTAAATCTGTGTGTATTTTTACTTAATAGAAGTATTTTTAAGCACTAAAAATCAATTTAAAACCATAGATTATAAAACACTTTCCAACGCATTCAGAATTGTATCTAAAATTTCCACCGCTTAAAAAGGTTAAGTATGATGGCTAAGTAAGCATTTTATAAAACACATAACGCATTTGAAAACTTAATTAAAAAATTGCTATCAGTTATCGGAAAAATATCCGAATTATTTTGTAGAATACTGTATATGATCTATAGAATTGTATGTACACTACATGGCCAAAGATGACTGGTCACTTGCGATTTTAGACATTTTGATAAATATCTAGAAAAATACATGAGGAATTATCTTGAAACTCTAAATGTGTAAATATAATAGTAAGTCATACATTTCCATGAAGTTTTTTTTTTCCCGAAACTCTAAAGGGGGCCGTCAACAAATTAAAAAAATAATGTTTTAGATAACCCTGTCAAATCTAATGTATCAAAAGCGTTCGAACTGTATATTATGATTAAGTGGGTTATTCTAATAAACTGCGCTTATTTTTATGTGGATAGCATGTATACTCTTAAAAAATAAAGTATATAAAATAAAGTATAAAAAATAAAGTATAAGGTTTTTATAAAAACAGTCCTAAATTTTTCCAAGATTTGACGGATTCTATCAGCTAATTTTGAAATAGTTGTAACATCCGATACTAAGATGAATATTAGTTTTTTCTATAATAATATTCATTATAAATTTTCTTTAATTTTCTTTAATTTATGTTAACATTTATCTTTTCTTTTTAGATGCATGAAGAAACTGAAGTATATCTTAAAAACAATGTGAGCCTGCTTGACGGCGAAATTTGAGGAAAAAGCTCTATCAATCAGAAAAATCTCGTGAACATCATTCTTGCGCTTTAATGTATTCTGAAGCACTAAAGTTTTCCAGTAGTTTTATTGTAATGACATTTTGACAATCATTTTCTAATAGTGTTTTAGCATACATATACATATGAGTTTGATTATTGTTATTTAGACAAAACATGACTTCAAAAATATAAAGTATGAAATCCATAGGCATTTCTATAAATACTAATTATGTAATACTTGCAAAATGTGAGTTGTATAAAAAATATGCTTTTTTATTGCAATGAATTTAATAAATAGTTATTTAATAAATTTACTCATATATTTCATTGTGTTTTGTTATTTATTCATATTGCATTTATTGGTTGTACAGATATGGATATTATATTTATATCAAACGTCAGCTTATAATATTTTCCAAAGCAATATACATTTCTTTTTGTTTCCATTTTAGTTTCCATAAGCTTTCTACTTTTATAAAATTGCTTAGTTATACTGATAATACCATACTGATAAACATTAAAAAGTTCGAAACCTGCCCACAATTACTGTTGATGTATCAAAGATGTATTTTTTTTCCATATATATGTTAAGGTGTATATCAACTCTCATGTATGTAACTATTTGAGTTAAAGATTCTAATTCCAAAGGAATGTTAGCACATAAGAATTCTGCTAAATTCATACATATTTGATCCATTCTTCGGGATCTTTAAGTTAGGTTAGTTTTAAATTCCTGGTCTTGTCAATAATTTTTTCCTCTTTAATATTTCAATTTGAAACAAAACTCTCAAGCAAATAAAGTATTAAAGACATATGTAAAATATGTAATGTATTAAGTGTAGGCGGTGCAATAAATATATGAAGAATAAGTCGTGGAAAAAGATCACCCCCCCCTCACAAAAAAGGGGGAGGAGAAAGATTCTAATAATTAGTTATAACTTCACTGCATATTCACCTGAAATAAGAATATATAAGATGTAAAAAAATCTTAAATGCGACATTCAGGTAAGTATATTAATTTTTTTGCAGATTTCCTATCTGTTTTTGTGCCATTGAATCGTTTATTATGTAGTGTTCAAATATATGTACCAGGAGTTAATGAAGTTCTTACGACTATAGAACCGAACAAAACTTCTTTAAAAAATATATATGACTAAATATGTAGTTTTTATTTCTAGTTTAGTTTAGTAGCATTTACATAAAATGAACAGATAGTATTTTCTCACAATATAAAAGTTTTTAAATCATGTATTGGATTAGATGAGGCACAGTGCTTAATTATGTATATATATATATATATATATATATATATATATATATATATATATATATATATATATAGAGAGAGAGAGAGAGAGAGAGAGAGAGAGAGAGAGAGAGAGATAATATAGTCCTTACAATTTGTAAATTTTTTTTGTCATAATTATACCACTAACATTTTTTAGGCATATTTTAAAACTCAATGATGTACCTTACTTTGTTTTTATTGGCTTTTTTTTAAATTTAACTAAAAACCGTAAGATCTGCTTCAGCTTGTCTGCTCATTTAGTGCTGTTGTTATAATGCCCATTTAATATAAAATATGATTTTGCACCTATTGAAATGTCTAAAGTAAAACTTTAGTGCATAACATACAAATATTTGTGTCAATTGCTGCGGTAATATTGAAACACATGTCAGGCCACATTGTTTATTTTGTTTCGAAGTATTTTAATACATGGGGAAAACTTCACTCTGGATATCTAAAACTCTAAAAAATCAACTTCATATTGAAAGAATTCGTAACAACTCCAATTAATAGAAGTATTAGTATACAATATATTTATATACACGTAAAATCGTTTCAGAATATTGCTGGTAAACCACTGGTAATACAACTGGAAAAATATTTTACAGTTACAAATATATTTTGGAAGTGCAAATAAAATGTTTTAAATACAATACTAAAAAATCATTAGCATTTTTAATGTATTAATTCTTGTACTGTTGCAAAGAACTTTCTGGCGAGAATACAAAAACTGGCTCAACATGTAAAACAAAAAAAGGTAATTTTTCTGACGGTACCTTAATAAATTTCCATTTTTTTAATAAGTACATTAAAAGTTTAGTTTTCAATTTTGAAAAATTCTAAGTAAATGTGCCATGAAGTCCCTTGCAAATGTACAAGAAAATTCTCAATAAATTTACTACAAAATCATTTGTAAGAATACTAAAAATCAATAGAAAATTCGCAAAATATTGCTTAGAAAACTCCCTAAAAAATCATTTGTACGTTTACTAAATAATTCTTAGGAAATTTACCAAAATATATTTAGTAATCGCCCTAAAATATCGCTAGTAAGCTTACTAAACAATATTTAGTACTTTTATAAAAACTAATATGAGAAACTCCCTTAAAAATCATTAGTAAATTAGCTAAAAATTCTGTAGTAAACTCCCTGAACAATCATTAGTAAGATTACTAAGTAATATTTAGTAAATTTACAGGCGATTCTTTGGGAAACTCGCTAAAAAAAAGGTTAGTATGTTTCCTAAACAATATTTAGTAACAGTTACTAAAGCAACTTTTGTAATATTACACGATTTTCTTGTGTTGCGGTTACATAAAAAATTCTAGGCATCCCAGTTTCCTAGAAAATTCTTAGTAACCTCACAGAATTTTTTTTACAGTGTAGTTATTCAATCATAGAATTACCTCAGTGGCAAAAATCAGGGCTTTATTAACGCTATTCATACCGTTATCCAATGACACTTTTAAAAGTTTTCACTTATGATTATTTTAATTGCATTTTTATGAACTAGAAAAATGTACATTTGTAAAAAATGTATTAAAGACTGTGACAGTTTTAATCTAAAACAAACAAAAGTCGAAATCAGTAAAATATGTCATTTGCCGATATAGAGTTATGTCCGCCATAGCTACCAAGTTTTAATCTTTTTTCCTATCACTATTCTTCAACAGACAAATTTAGTTATCGGAGATTAAGGATAAAGTAAGGCAAATTTTTCAATGTAAAAATAGGGATAGAAAATAAGTGTAGACTTGGAAGATATGAACATACTATAATAAGCCTGAATGCAGTGTTTTCGCTGACATTTGGCCAACGTTAATAATCTGACTGATTAAAAATAAAAATAAAAAACATTCGCCAAATGAAAAAAGTATGTTAGCAAAATTAATTCGCCATTTAGCACAAAAAAATCCTTTAATGTACCCCCTTTTTTCAATATGTTCTAAAATAACCTAAGTTTTACAACTGCAACACGATTGTTAATAACCTAATTTCAAATATCCGCAACAAATATATTAAAAATATGTAAATATTAAAAATATGTATATATTCATATGTATGAAAAGAGAAAGAAATGAAAGAATAAGCAATAATTGATCACTAGCAATTTGGCGAATCTAATCGCTTTTTTACTCGCCAAATGAAGAATTTAGGCGCAATGGCGGGCGAAAGCGAGAACCCTACCTGAATGTATACTCTTCTTTCAGTTTGAAGAATATTAGATACTTAGTAATAATCTTTACAAATCAAACCCAGCAGTCAGGATAAAATACTGAGGGTCTATAAAAGGCCTAAATGTCAGTTTAAAGTTATTCACCTACGTTTAAAACGTCAATTTCGGAGAAAATGTGCAATTTTTTTTTAATTTGATATTCTTACAGAATGAACGTTCCTGTTCATAAATGTGTTTTTATTTCTCCTATATATTATTTAAAATTAGAAATGAAATTAGATTTAAGATTTAAAGAGCAGCCCACATTACTTTAAACCTGAAAAACGTTGATTTTAAAGTTGAGAACTTTAAAATGCGTTTTCTGAAAAATTAGGAAGAAATCGGGAAAGATAAACGACTATTGCTCTAACTCAAAATTTTATTATCCTATAACCATTAAATATTTTGTGTAGCTTTTCGATAATATCTAAAGCGTAATGAATTAAAGAGTTAGCTCTAAGTCACTTATTTGCTGATAAATAACTATTTATGTGAAAAATTACAAGTAAAACGACTAAAATTTTCTATATAATTGCATATAATCAGCTGTATCACATTTAGATTTCAGTATATTGACTAGTTTCTGGTTCATTACAATCAAGAGTGTCGAATATGCGTATGTTGTAAATAGAATTGCGTTAATGCATTTTTGGGGGGGTTTTTAGTGTCGGAGCCGTTTTTATAAAAAAAGGACCAAAAATTTTCAAAATTTTAAATAGTTGAATAGATAATAAATTTCTTTATTCTATGATTGATTACATTGAAAAATACTAAAAAAATGTGTCAAAAGTGGAGTTTAAAAAAATTGCCTTCGAGCGTAGTCGGTTACCTTAATTCCAAGTATATCAAATACTTTTGTAAATTCGAAGTTTCCGAAATTCGGTCCAATGATACATAGTTTGTCAGTCTCATAGTATTTCCTCTCTTCCTGAAAGTTTAATTTTCTTTAATTTTCCAAATTTATATTTTGTATAATTTCCTGTTTCACCTTCATTTCATACAGGCAATAAATATTGAGTTTCTAGCAAAATTATTGTTACTCTAGAAAAATAAATATTGAACCATATTTAAACAGAGTATTTTGTTGCGCCAAAAGAATTTTTAATGGATTAAAAAAAACAATGGAAAAACAAATTATTATTGACAAAACCAACAAAAGTTTGTTCAATTCTACAAAAATTAATTTTTATCAGATAATATTGTTTATCAAATAGCCTGTGTTATTACAACAGAAATATTGTTGGGTTAAAACTTCAAACTTTGTTTTTCGCTTCAAAATTAATTTGCAAACTGCTTGAAATTTTTAAAATATTCAATAGATTTTTAATAATTAGTTTAAATTAGTGCGCCAAAAAGCTCTTTATAGCTTTAAAATCAATTACAACAAAGAAGAAATGATAATAATTAATTACGCTTGTAAAGATGGCATCGAGGAGAGGTCGATTTTTTTTTTAAACAAAGTTTTATTTACAAAGTTTATAGATAGAGAAGACTGATATGAAATCTATGCGGAAGATTTATGTCAATAGAAGACTTCATAAAACACCAGGATTTGCGAGAATTCTCTATCGTTGCGGAATCATTCTAACATTACTCCAGTTGAATCATTCTTTATTAACCGTTTACATGCCGAATTAATATCACAATGTAATTAGAATTTTATTTTTCCAATATTACAGCTTCAAATGTTTTAATTTATGCATACAAATTTGGAAAATAACAAAAAGATATTTCTGCAGTGTTTTTTGGCTGTTCTCATTTCAGTGTTCGTAATTTGGAATATGATTATTGATTCACAACTTATGCAGATACAACTAATTATTTTCCGCTATATGCTATTGTATATTGTTCTTCAGTGTATTCTCGACTTCCAAAAACATTTAGATTCCTAGCGATAAAATATAAAGTAATAGAGAGAAAACGATAAAAGCAAAGATACATTTTTATGCAAATTAATGAGTTTCCATATTCCTTACCTGTGATAAATGCTTAAACATAAATATAGTTTTTTTCAAAAGTTGAAATCAAACTTATATTTTATAGAAACTTTTTATATTCTATAAAAATATTTTATATTCTATAAAAGATGCGTATGGCTCAAAGACACCAGGGTCATTCCATGGTAACTTATGTTACATTTTGAACTATTTTCCGTAATCTTAGTAACATAACACTCACAAAAAATTATTCAAACTGTAAATTTGACATGGGTTTCGAATTAAACGTATTCAAAGCCCAATTTAGAGAGAAATTGCCTAATTTTAATGTTATCTCTTAAATTTTTGTAGTTTTATTTACTATGATAACTGGCATTACTGAAAAAGGAATGTAAGTAATCATATAAAGCGTAATTTTGCATTATCATTTTTTAGGTAATTTTCATCCAAATTGACTCTTAGATAGGTTTCATTGAGAAATCAAGTTAATTTTACATTTGAATATATTTTAGTGTTATATTACTAAAATTACTGCAGTAAATCGTTCTAAATGCAACGTAAGTTAGCATGGAATGACAAACCACTTTAATTCAAAAGATGCCGAAACTTTTCAGAAACTGTCCCATTATTATTTCTTTCTGTTCATTGTACTTCATCACAAACTATATTTGCCTGTATACATTTATTTACCGATGACTTTTGAATGTTAAACTATTTTGTTACTAAACAAGTCTGGAAAATGTATGTCAAACGTGTCAAATGAGGTGCGTTCTTTTTATATCTAATTTTATAAATATTCAGATCTTGGTGCAATCACTGTTGCGCTCGCATGCAAAAATGGATGAATACAAAATTTACAGCGATTATGTTTGTTAAATTCAGTAAAACGGAGTATGACTCCATCTTAAATAAGATGAAGTCACCATGGCAACTTAGAATTATTACGTATCATGGGATATCATCGAATTTACTACGTATGATAGGATTAAATAGAATGAAGTAAATTTTTATTAATACGTTTTAGGTTTTTGATTAGTTTTTCATAGAATTTCAAATAACTCGGCAAAATTCTGGAACAATTATTTATATTAAATTTCAGCATTCGTTTGGGTACTTTTTACACAATTATAATCGGGCAAATAAACAGACCACATGAAGAATATAGATGCTATGTATTTACAATATTACAAGCACACCTCAAAATACGATATGTAAATAATCGCATTCATGCAAATTACATTTTATTATTATTACTATTACTATTATTATTATTATTATTTAATAATTATTTCTTTAGTTGTAAAGAACTCTGTATGTATCCGGTATTACTAGTTAATTTGTAAAAACTTAAAAAAATTCATTCTATGAATACTAAACATGTTATAAGCCTTATCTTAAATAAAATCTACAGTAATTTTAACCAGATTCGAGATCTAAAATCACGAGCAGTAATTCTTTTCCATCCTGAACTGAAGTATTTCCTAAGAGACAAGGTATGACGTTTCTTGGTTCCGGGCATTATTGAACAATTTAATCCTGTAGGTTAACAAAACGGAATCTGCTTCACTAATGCTTCTGAAAGTACACAAATACATACATAATTAATTATGTTACGTTAATATATATCCCCACCGTGAATTGAACGCCATATGTCTTCCCATGTGTGGTTAGTTTACACGTTGTGAATAAATTGGGATAGAAGGTATTATGGTTTCATTTCATAAAAATTAATTCTTTTCAGAGCATTGTGTAAACGGCATATTTTAGTTTGATGCGACTAAATATAGTGGAAACAACACAGAAAATGCGATGTGTAACGATTAAAATAATAAAACTTTGTAAAAAAAAATATCATGAAATGAAAACATTGCATTTTCATGAAACATATTTTATTTTTAAAAATTCTGACAATCTTGTCGATGATCTCTCATCATCTTCTTTTCTGTCTCAATCTTGTAAATTTCTTTCATTTCTTTTGTTTCTTTTTTTTATTTTGACTAAAAATAAATGATAATATATATATATATATATATATATATATATATATATATATATATATATATAATAAAATGAAACGAAATAAGAAAAAAAAGAAAAAACTTTTTTTTTAAATATAAATGTAATAATATATGTTCTATGTTTAAATGTATGATAAATAAAACAAAATAAAACAAGAAAAACAAAAGACAAAAATTATTTTATTATATTTCAAGCATAATTAATGAAACACATTCAGAATAATGTTATATATATATTTATATATATGTATATATAAATTATATATATATATATATATATTATATAAATTATATATATATATATATATATATAAATTAAAATATTTTGCTTAATTCAAATATATGGAAACGCATAACACATTTAAAAACCCAATTTCAGCTGTCCTCATATACAATTGAAAATTATTTGAATTCTTTGAGTAGTCCTGTATATAATATATAGGCTTGTATCTATTAATTACATGCATGACAAAATTAAGTTCAGTTAAGAAATATCACGGGAAATTCCTCTTCAGCAATTTTCACTAATAAAGAGATTGGGTTCGTGAATTCTTTGTGTCGACCTGTATATGACATATTCAGTTTATATACAACGAGTATCATGCAAAAAACTTATTTAAATTTTAAAGTGCATATCGAATTTTAAAACGCACTTCCAGCAGTTAACTACTCAAAGACAGTGACCAATTTCATTTGTAGATCCCTGTAAATGAATAACAAGCGCTGTAAGTGCCCTATTCTAACTTAAACATCTTGTAGTGAAATTCAGTGATTTATAACAGTTTCAATATAATTGAAATAGCGTAATCTCATTAAAACTCTCTAAAAACGATTTTTGCCCATACACTATGGTGTAATTTGAACTCGCTAATAAATTTTGCTTTTACTGACTGCTTTGCTTTTACTTCAGCAGGCATATAGTCAAACCGTTTTAAGGATTTCTTCTTCTATTAACACTTTGGATCGACTGATAAGAAATATTGTTGTTAATTTCGAAAAGTTTTTTTTTAAATACATTATGGCTATTATTAACTGCTGTTTAGTGTTATTAGTTTGCAATCTAACAAATATTTATATTAAATGTAAAACGTATATTAGAACGTGCGAAATTGTACATCAAACGTAGCAAATGAGGTGCGTTCGTACTATTGCGAAGTTTTAAAAATATTCAGATCTTCGTGTAATGGAATACAGTACTTCGGATACCGTATAAGTATCTGAAATCGTTTGTTTGTCTCTGTAAATGCTGTCTGCTTTCTATTATACAGGAAGTAACCTTTGGTAAACATCAGCAACATATATCAATTTCATAAAATGTGAAACAGCTTACTATAATTAAAACAGATCCCAAACAATGTTTCTACCTATATCATTATTCAATGGAATGCTTTTGTGTGGCCCTGTAAATTAATAACAAATATTCTTTGCACCACAGATTGTGCAGGATGTATATCTTTATATACTTCATAGATGCATTCCAATTTCATTATGCACGAAAGTGTGTAACATCATTAAAATGCACTTAAAACTATTCTTTTCCCATTGACAGCAATGTAACGGAATAATTTGTCCCTGTAATTGAAGTATACATCCGATTTTCATAAAAATTGAAATGACACGACAAAATTATACAACAATTATATATTTTAAATTTCAAACTATTCAGTTGGGTAGTTTTTGTTCTGTTATAAGCGGACGGACAGACGGACAGAGGGATGGACTGAACGACGACTATAGGTGGTACGTAATTACGTACCACCTATTAGTTTACGTAATTACGAATGCACCTAAAAAAAAAATGTTTCCACCTATTTTCTGTAAACTTGGAAGCCCAGGTTGAATCTCCTACTATTTTTAGCTAAATTATTTTTGTCTAAATTATGTATGTGTAAATAAATTTAGTTGGGAAATTGCGAAAATTAATTTTTTTATCTTACATTTTACACATAACGACAGATATTTAGCACTCTTACTCATATTTTTTTCTTAATATTTGTTCCATATCAAACCCTACAAAATTAAAAATTCTAAAACATTAAATATAATAAAAATTTTAATGTAAAAATTATTTTATAAAACAAAATTTTGAAGTTTTTATATTACTTTAAGATGATATATACATAATATTTTATAAATAATTTAAAATTCATTTAGTTTAATATAAAAATTGCATAGAATGAAAAAAATGATTGCAGTATTTCCCATATATATCTATATCTATCTATCTATCTATCTGTCTATCTATCTATCTATATATATATATCGGTTTTACATTTTACTTTTCTTGACAAATTACTTATCTTGTCTAGACAAATATATTTAATTAATGAGTAATTCCAGACGAGATGTCTGGAAAATTACGCTATATAAAAATAACAAGGAAGAACTGAAGGTTCTAATTCGGAGCTTGTGAAATTTAAGTTTTGAAAAGAAAAAATGGTGAAATGCACCAAACAAATAACACAGAAAAAACTGGAAATTTAAAATCCAATAACAAAGTGTTTTCAAAAAAAAAAAAGAGAAAAAGCCCATAAGCAAATGCCAAAAACAAACTTTTCATAGCTTCGGAACTTTTCTTACATTTCAAAACTTTTCATATTGTATTTTAACTTTTCAGATACAATTCTCATTTGAATTCCTCTTTCGAATTCTGAATAATTTGCAGCAAAATTGATAACATATATATAATACCTATAGTGAATAATTTAATTTCAAATATGTGTCAAATGCTTTCTACTTGAAGTGCAAAAATTTTACAATAACTACAATACTTTTAAATTCTTCATTCTGATAGATATAATTGAAGTAGTTCGTTTTAAAATCATTACACGAGAGGGTTTTTTTAAGTTAGTTGATAATGGTATTGATTTTGATTAAATTCATAATTTTATAAATCTTAATTAAATCTCTAACACAGACGAGGCGGGGATTAAATATTTTTCTACAAAATTAATTTGTTTCTTATTTAATAATTTATTCTGATTTCAGAAAAAATGCTCAAAACTATTTAAATATTACTCATACATTACAGTTTCGACCGAAATCGAAAACTTCTGTCAGTTTAGAAATTTAAAAACTGAACCAGCATTTTCCCAACCAAAAAAAAAAAAATAAATAAATAAAAATAAAAAAAATATGTGGGAAATATGTTGGTGATTGGCTCAAAATTTTGTAGAAAATCTGTAGGCAATTGGTCCGTTCTGCTGATACTATAGGAATATCCTTAAAAAACCTGCAGATATTTGTAAGAGAAAGCTAAATCTGCTAAATTTCTCCAAATTTCTGTAAAATTTCTGAAGGAACTGAAGATTTTATCAGATAACTTTAATATTATTTTTAGTGGGTTTGGTACAATGCAAAACTTGGAAAAAATAACATCAGTACAATAAAACATGATATTATATTATTTCTCATATCTGTATTGAAAATTGCAGTAGGCACCAGCTAAACAGTTGTAATGGCTTAGGGAGACATCTGGTTCGAAGGATAGAAAATGTATTATAAGGATTTTTGTTTTTGTGGAAGTTTGAAAAAAACAAAACAAAATAAACCTGTAAAACCAGTAATACAATACCTGGATCTTTAGCTACAATTTTGTGAAAAACATGGTAGAGATGTAAAATACAGACATTTTTAAGTCGGCATAATATATATATATATATATATAACACCATTAACAATAACAAACAAAAAACAGTGCAGAAAGAAAGAAAATTTATATTATATTTTAAGACTGTTATCGGTAATTGTAAAATATATTTGAATTGCATTTTTTTTTAAGTTCGTAATTTGTGTTATCAGTATAATTTCATAACATTATTTAAAATATTCATACAAAGACTGTGAATATTGTGAAAAAGATGCATAGTTAATAAAATTTAAATTGATAGTAATAATAATAATAATAATAATAATGAAACTTTAAACTGTGGAAACAGAAAATAAGTGTCCAATTTAAGCAAAGAGTGTCATTGATTTATATTTTTTTTCTCTCCGTTACAAAAAAATTTATTTCTACAAATTTAAACAAACAACAACAAAAAAAAACCAGTTTATAAATGGGTCCTGTTTGACTATTATTCTTTCAAATTTACTTTTTAATAGGAATTTTTTGTTGTTTTTTGAAAGATGAAAAAGTAAATTAATACTACTATAATGAGTATTAAAATTCTTCTTAGACATATTTAGTAATGTAAATTGGCAAATATTTTTTGAAAAAAAAGTAAAATATGCTATTTGGCAAATGATAAATGATGTTGCTTCGAAGTGATGATATTTTCTGAAATTAATAAGGAAAAAACCAAAAATTTCAAGACCTTTTTTCTCTTTTGCTCGTAATTTTTCAGAAGTAAAGAAGTAGGTCAAGACAGATCAAATCTTGAAATTAATATTATTTCTTCAAACACGTTTTTGATTATACATGTAGGAGATGTGTAAAATCAATATTTTTATTAATAGAAATGCTAAATTTATAAAACATAAATGTATTAATAAGTATTTTGCATTATCTACCGAATTATGAATTCAGGAAAATTTTACATTCTAAAGCATTTAACATAAATTGTTTAAACTAAAATATTTACATAATCATTTAATAAATTTTTGAAGGATTTTAGAGGGATTGAAGGATTTAGAAGGATAATTTGAATTTGAATTTACAGAGGTTTTTTGTGCGATATTTAAAACCCCACTCAAATCTTTTATTTTAAATTGTTCACTTAGTATTTTGTAGAATTATAAAATGTACAAATATGGTGTTCTTACAACATAAATAAACGTGTTCTTACAACGTAAATACAGAAATATTTCCGAATTGAAAAATCCCCTCCCTCATCGCCAAGAGAGCAAAAAAAATACAAAGGCAAAAGAAATCATCCTTTTAAAAATATGTTTATTTTGTGTATCCAATAATGCTTTTGGAACAAAATAAAGTAATGTATCTGTAACTCATTCTGAACAGTATTACAACTAATCGACGTATTAAAAGAATTTTCTAATAAGTTATTTTAAAGGCACTTATAATTACCGTCGGTAGATAAAGGGTTAAATCTATATTTTTCGTACTTAGCAAATCTAGATAGCATAAAATTAAGTTTTAAACAATTAGTTAAACACTCTGGCGCAAAATAGGGCTAAACTTGGCACATTAAAAACTTAATAAAATAAAACTGCATAGTACGAAATTTTGATTCTATCTTCCTAATCTAAATGTGTACTCTATACCTCACAAAAACGTCAATGCGACATCAAGTGACTGTTCTATAATAGGCAATTTGCTGAAAATTGTGAAAAAAGGCATAGTACTAAAATTGCTTAATTAATAAAATATAACTGGACCGTACGAAATTATGATCCTATCTTCCTAATCTAAATGTGTGCTCTATACCTCACAAAAACGTCAATGCGACATCAAGTGACTGTTCTATAATAAGCAATTTGCTGAAAATTGTGAAAAAATGCGTAAGCATTAAAATTGCGTACTTGAACTTAATAAAATATAACTGGACAGTACGAAATTATGATTCTATCTTCCTAATCTAAATGTGTGCTTTATACCTCACAAAAACGTCAATGCGACATCAAGTGAGTGTTCCATAATAGGGAATTTGCTGAAAATTGTGAAAAAATGCATAGTTATAAAATTACCTACTTAAACTTAATAAAATATAACTGGACAGTACGAAATTATGATTCTATCTTCCTAATCTAAATGTGTGCTCTATACTTCACAAAAACGTCAATGCGACATCAAGTGACTGTTCTATAATAGGCAATTTGCTGAAAAGTGTGAAAAAATGCATAGTTATAAAATTACCTACTTAAACTTAATAAAATATAACTGGACAGTACGAAATTATGATTCTATCTTCCTAATCTAAATGTGTACTCTATACCTCACAAAAACGTCAATGCGACATCAAGTGACTGTTCTATAATAGGCAATTTGCTGAAAATTGTGAAAAAATGCATAGTTATAAAATTACATAGTTAAACTTAATAAAATATAACTGGACAGTACGAAATTATGATTCTATCTTCCTAATCTAAATGTGTGCTCTATACCTCACAAAAACGTCAATGCGACATCAAGTGGCTGTTCTATAATAGGCAATTTGCTGAAAATTGTGAAAAAAATGCAAACCATTAACCCTTTGAGCTCTGATGGTTGAATTTTCTACCACTTAATTTTAATTCCGAAATGTCACAATGGCACCGGAATATTGGACTAAATTTATTTGAAAAAAATTCCATGCATGTTTCCGCGTATAACCTAAATCAAATTTTTTCGTTGAAAAATACTGGTGCCAGTGTGACATTTGTAACTTTGAAGAAATTTACCCACCAGAGCTCAAAGGGTTAAAATTGCCTATTTTTTATTTACTTATTGATCGTCAGTTGGCTTATTTAATTCATAGTAGTTTGGACCAAGATAATATTTTTCGTAAATATATATAAAAGCACATGACTATAAACTTATAAACTCGGTATATTATACGATAATATATCGTATAATATACCGTGTTCATGGTTTAACATCCTGAAAATAAATCCTGACAATTTGAGAAAATGACCTATTAAAATTTATAGTACAACAGTTGAATATTTCTTTTTACCTTCATCTAAAACACTACTAATTCAATCTTCAAGCCACGCAATTAAAAATGGAAAAATACTCGTCTATAATTCGAGGAGTTTTAGTCAAAATTTGGAAAATGAATATGGGGGTACACGAGTTAATAAAAAAATTGTAGATAATCGGCGAGTGGGTAAGACTTTTAAGGAATCACACATGGAAATAGATTGGAGAGAGAGATAAAAGCGGACAATGTTCATTTCACTGACAAGCACGTGTTAATACGTTCACTAAGATCCAGATTTTACCACAGTATAAGCAATATTTAAGATAACAAAATTCACTTCATTTATTGGATTTTTAAAACACTGTACAGTCAGTCATTAATACACTCGAGCATTACTTTGATTTTTGCAATTGAGATTTTTTTGGACAATGTTGAAATAATCATCTTTTTTTAGCATTTAATGAAAATGCTGAGAATACAACATTACATTTTTACCCATTTTCAAGACTGTCGGAGGGTTTTAATAATAATAATAATAATGATAATAATAATAATAAAACCCTCTACAATAATGTCCCTGTAATTGTTCTGCATCCATATTTCTCTTGGTATAAAATTCCCTTCAATACAAAGGCAATTCTTCCAATCTTTTCTAAAAGTCATACAATACAAAGAAGTTGTACTATATTTAACAATCTAATAAGTTGTTTGCCCTTGTAAATAAGGCTTGAAAAGATT
Source organism: Maratus speculifer (assembly GCA_964019185.1). Taxonomy (NCBI): domain Eukaryota; kingdom Metazoa; phylum Arthropoda; class Arachnida; order Araneae; family Salticidae; genus Maratus; species Maratus speculifer. The sequence goes on along the minus strand of OZ025299.1, from coordinate 47,887,897 downwards.
TTTTTTTAAAGATATTTTTATTTTTAAGTATCATTGAATTGATGTGACTAGGTTTTAAAATAGTTTAAGCTTTGTCAGTTTTACATAATTATATAGTTTTAAAGAATTATAGAAAAAAAGTTTTGATATAATTTAAATTTAATTGAGGTTTAAAGAAATTTTTTTATTAAAAACGTAAAAAAATTTACTGATTTAATGAAAATTTATTATTATTATTTTTTTATCCTCGAATACAACAAATAATTTTTCAACATACTACCATAAATGTGGTTCGACTTAAACACTAGAATTATTTTTTTTTTCAAAATTTGGCTTAAGAATTGGGAGAGGGAGGGGGTAGACTTAGACACGAGTATATACGGTAGATAAATTCACGAAAATAATTTGCATAGCTCAGAATATCTTGTTTAAAGAATATGATAAAGAAAATATTTTGTAAAATATACACAATATTTCTTTCAACAAGATTTAAAAAATTTACATATATCGTTTAGATATAAAAAAGATAATGTTATTAATCTTACGATAATTTTCACAAGATTAATGTTTTAATATTCACAGATATCCTTACAATATGCCACCATTTAGCAGATAGATGACTTTTGCTATAAAATAAATACAAGAGTGGTCCGCCAAGACGGCATAAACTATGTAGAGTGAGAATTCTTGATCAGAATATTTAATAATTGCCCCCAAAATAATGTATTTACGAATCTTCGTTTTCAAGAAAAGTGAGAAAGAAAACGCGTGACGTCGCATGTCAGGCACAAAAAGTAAGCTTTATGATGTTTTGCTCTTTTGGAAACATGGATATTAATACTTACTACATTTTGATATTCTGCTTATACGAGTGGATGCTTCAAATATTCTGTGCACGTGTTCAAGCATATTAACGTGCGCTGTTGAATGGTTAACAAAATTTAATTAATAGAAACACAGCCTTCGAGGACATTAGGATGATGAATTACATTCACTGGCTCATTCCATGTCGCGCTCAATTAATGTTCAATATATGCGGTGGTTCGTAATTTGGTTTGGTGTTTTGAACAAACTCCACTGCGAAATTATATCTATTATGCATAATTTTCTAATCGTATTTACTATAGATATTATTTGTATGAAAAGAATGTAATGTGAAGAATCTTCTAATCTTATACAGTGCATTTGACTTTGACAAAACACCCAATATTTTAAATTAATTTCAAAATATTATCAGCTCCGTAAAACCTGAAGAACATCTGTTTTAATCCATATAAAAAATTCATAGCAGGAAAAAAACTCGTGATGGCATGCGTATCTCGTAATTGCATGTGTTGATTAAGATTTAACAATATTTATTCAATTTGTAATTTAGATTAGTAGTTATCGGTGAAATATTATTGTTAGGAAAAGAAAGGACTTGAAGAAAAAAAATAGGATACCAAGTTATACTAATCAAGCGAATTAAAAGAACCATGGAACGGAATGTTTGCACAAGATAATTCCGTATTCTTAACTTTAAGCATGTCAATAGTGGCATCAATTATTGTCTGTTAATCAGGTCATTTAATTTAACAAAAAATAAACTTTTAAATGACTTTAGATTTATTCAACTCATCTCTTCAAATCTAATCTCTTCAAATATATTCGTTTGAATATATTTGAAGGGAAATCTGTGAAAAGTGCAACAGATTTTCCCCACTGCGAGGCTCCAAAATGGTCCGCAAACTGAACACCAATATTTTTTTTAAAAAATTTCATGCTAAGTTTTTACATAATTTGCTCTAAAATCAACCTCCAAATGTGTTTTATCGGCAATATGCAAAAAAAAATTTTAAACAAAAATTTCTCTAAAATATTGATGTTCAGTTGGCGGACCATTTGGGAGCCCTGCCGCTGACTCATAAAAAACATACTTTGTGTAAAATAGGCTTCAGCAACTATGGATCAGTCAGTAAGATGTTACTCCGCTGTCAAAAGATCTCGAGTTCAAACCTCAGGACGGCTTGAAGTATAATGTATAAAAATTAAATGATATAGTAGTTCAAAATTACTTGGACAATTCGAATTTTTAGAAGCTCTCTGACGATTGATTGATTCATTAATTAAAAAAAAACAAATTAAATTATTATCATTAAAAATCAAAATTTATAACGGAAAGTTTCCGCTTCTTCAAACAGAGTTTTTCCTCCTTTTATTTCGCCAAAAGGAAAATCTATTAACGGAACGGTAAATGTCTGGCAACTTTGCTACCAGCAGTTTTGCCGTGTATTCAGGGATTTATTTTTTGCAGTGTAAAGTAAAATAAAAACTTATCTCTGACTTATAAATCGTATTTTAATGTAATGTGCACCATTTGTTCTAAAATATCTCGAATGTCTTTCAGGCCAAACAAAGTAAAAGTATTGTTTGACTCGAGATTTTTGTATCCCAAACAATATTAACAAAATTAGTATTTTTTTATCTGGTAAGAAGGATTCATTAACTGCAAATTTTACCGTTTTTAGTACTAAATCAAAGCTGACTAAACTGTTTTCATTCAATGTAAAATTATAAGTTTTATCACGTTATTACATATCATATTTTCGATCAAAAAAATTGTTACATTTTATTACATTTCTTTTTATGCAGTATTGTTCTCAAATTCACATTTACATTAAAAAATTAATAACTCTAAGAAAAAGATTCTCTGATTCTACTTAGCTTGCGAAAACTTTACTTCAGTAATAACGGAACCTTTTAGTGAGAAACGCTTAAAAACTCAAAAACTTGAAATGAGTTTTAAATGCATAATTTTAAAGGGATTCAGAATTTTTCAAAGCTTTTAAAATGTTTTTGAAAAAAAAAGAAAGAATACTGCATTATCAAGGTTCAATCTTGAATGATTTTTCATTCATTTAACATGAAAAACTATTGATTACTTTCAAGCATTTTTAAGAAATTTTGCTTGTCATTTTCTCAGCAATCTTTAGAACACTCTAATTATTTTTGGCGTTTCAAAAAGAAACAGTTTTAACAAAAATGATAATGACTGTTTTATGGAAGGATTTTATATAGCGTCGTGATGTTATAAATATAAATGGTTTCCGTTATCCATTAAGTAACCGTTACTTTGCCAGGAGAATATGGATTTTATATATGTTTTACACATAATACTCTTCTTTTAAAAACTTTCTTAGAACTTGAAAATATGGTAATCATAGAGTACATTCTATCATTGAGATACTTTTGTATTTCACAGCAATATGAATATTTTTGATGATATGGCTGGTATAAAAAGTGTGAAATTATCTGGTTTTTATTTTTTTTAATTGTGTAAAATGCACAATTGTCACATTAAAAAAATTATCACTTTTTATCTGATAATAATGATTTTTCCGTATAATGATAAATTTTGCCGTATTTACTACTAAAACAAAGCTAACTGACTAACTAGTTTTACTTAAATGTAAAATTTTATGTTTTATCACTATATTGCTTATCATATTTTCGATCAAATAAAACTGTTCATTTTATTACTTTTCTTTCCATGCAGTGTTGTTCTCAAATTCATATTTAAATTAAAAAAATTAATAACCCGTCAAAAAAAAAGATTCTCCGATCCTAATTAGCTTCTGAAAACTTTACTTCAGTAAAAACGGAACCTTTTTGTAAGAAACGCTTAAAAATTCAAAAACTTGAAATGAGTTCTAAATGCATAATTTTAAAGGGATTCAAAATTTTCAAAACTTTCGAAATGTTTAAGAAAAATAAAAAAAACTAAGCGTACTACCTTATCAAGGTTCTTTCGAACCCTCTAATTATTTGTGATGTTATCGAAAAGAAACTGTTTTAACAAAATGATAATGACTATTTTATGGAAGGATTATATATATAGTGTCGTGATGTTAGAAATATAAATGTTTTTCATTATTAATTAAGTAACCGTTACTTTGCAAGAAAAATGTGGATTTATATATGCTTTACACATAAGATTCTTCTTTAAAAAATTCTCTAAGAAATTTAAAAATACGGTAATCACTGAATCCATTTTATCAATAAGATACTTGTGTATTTAATAGCATAATTATTTTCGATGATATGAGTGGTACAAAAAGTGTGAAAATATCTGGTTTTTAATTTTTATGTAAATTGTGTAATATACACAATTGACACATTAACAAAATTATCACTTTTTACCTGATAATAACAATTTTTCCATTGTTGAATTTCGTCGTATTTACTACCAAAGCAAAGCTAACTGACTAACCACTCTTATTTAAATGTAAAATTCTAAGTTTTATCACTGTATTATTTATCACATTTTCGATTATTTTATTGCTTTTCTTTTCATGCGATATTGTTCTCAAATTAATATTTAGATTAAAAAATTAATAACCCATGAAAAAAAACTCCGATCATAATTAGTTTGTGAAAACTTTACTTCAGTAATTCCGGAACCTTTTAATGAGAATTGCTTAAAACCCAAAAACTTGAAATGAATTCTAGATACATAAATTTGAAGGGTTACAGATTTTTCAAGCTTTTAAAATGTTTTTTCAAAGAAAAGTAATAATAATAATAAACATACTACATTATCAAGTTTTAATCTTGAATGATCTTTCATTTATGACACGAGAAAAACTATTGATTCCTTTCAAGCACTTTTAAGAATTTCTGCTTATCATTTTCTTAGCAATCTTTAGAGCCCTCTAATTATTTTTGACACTATTGAAAAGAAACTGTTTTAACAAAAATTATAATGACAGTTTTATGGAAGGATTATATATAGCGTCGTAATTTTAGAAATATAAATGTTTTCCATTATCCATTAGGTAACCGGTACTTTGCATGAAAAATGTGGATTTTACGTATTACTTACACATAAGACACTTCTTTAAAATGTGTCTTAGAATTTTGAAAATACGGTAACCATAAAGTGCTTTTTATCAGGGAGATACTTTTGTATTTTATAGCAATATAAATATTTTCGATGAGATAGATGGTGGAAAAATGTGTAAAATTATCTGGATTTTAATTTTTGGGTAAATTGTGTGAAATTCATGTAGTATGTAATAAGTTGTTTCTTTATAAAGAATAAAACATTGTCTCAAAGTACTCTAATCTCCGTTAGAAAAATAACTATGATTCAAAAGACAAACTTCATGGTTAAAAAGCATATATTTCATTAATAATTTTTATGTCAAATCCTTAATTTCATTTCTTTTCTATATAAAATATTTTTCAAGGCGTGATGCACGTCTACAATTAGTCACTCTTATATAAGATAATAAAACATTCATCCAAAATCATCGAACGTAAATGAGAAACTCAAACATTTTCCCATGGATACTCTTAAATATTATGTTTAAATAAAGTTTTAAATATATAATCTGTACTAAATCGTTTCTATATGGAACAGTGAAATACACATATAGAACCATTGAAAATCAATAATAAACAGCAAACATATATCAGTAGACATATTTAATATGTAGATATATTAAAGGGACTGGGGAGTCTGCGACAACTAAAGAAATTAGAAATTCAGGTTATTCTTTTAAAACACATATCTTGTTCAAATATCCATGCAACATTATGATTTTTTCAACCCTAGTTTAATTAGTAAAATTAATATTTGTGTTTAAAAATAAATTTAAAATAACATTGTAAATAAATATATTTTTTTTTGTCGTGAAACTTTTGAGTTATTCACTTTGGTACACCATTTTTAAAACAAAATTAATGAAAATCTTGTGTGATGATCAATGACTTGATTTTACATTCGAAACCCTTTATAATCTATATCTATTAGGGTGGTCCGAAAACATTAAAAAATTGTTTTTCGAGTTCTAATACTCTGGATAATTTGCGAATTAGGGAGATTAAATTTGGGTAAAAAAGAGAGAGAGAAAATCAAATTCTATGTTCTTGACGCGCAAGTGCTATAAATTTTGCGGAAGGGTAGTAAAACTTACATTATTACTTCCTTTTTAACCCCTTAAAATCCTGTAATATGTCTATGAAACTACTTGATTTTAATTACCAAAGACCACATTCGTATCAGAATTTGGGTTAAAAAAAATTCGGTTTATTATATGTGTAAAATAGAGATTTTTTTAAATTATAAATAAGTTTGTTTTCAATTTCGGTATCATTCTTTCGTTGCAACGTTTTTGCAATAGGAATGATCTGCGCCGCAAAGGGTTAATTAGCCTATTCACGAATTTAATGGCTGAAAATCTTATGTATTATAAAAGTAAAACATAATGTTGAAATATTGAAGTCCAACAATATCTTCCAGTCGTGCATCTGTTCTAAAGTTGTAAAGATCAATTACACTTAAAGCTAAGTAAGATAAAAATTTTCGTGAAAACGCAATTATTGACGAATTTTAGAGCACATGCGAGACCGGAAGATGTGGGTGGATTTAAATAATACTTCAACATTATGTTTGTTATTGTAATACATAAGAATTTAGCTATTACAAATATGAAGAGGCTAATTTAATTTTTTTTTTTTTTTTTGTAAACATGTGAATTTTTTCACATGTCGGCAAATTTTGCAGCTAATGCACTATCGGAAGGTATAAATCGGTTTTATTTCTTTTTTTTTTACCTACCGTAATTTCCGACGTATAATCCGCGGATCAAACAATCATTTTTCGACCCAGAAAATTTTGTAAATTAAAAGTAACTTTTTAGATAGCGGAAAATATTTTCCTTCAATAATTAAATAAAATTTCTGGGTGTAAACAGAATTTTTGATCCGCGGATTATACGCCGGAAATTACGGTAATTTTTAATCTCTGAATTCGTAACTTTTTCTCGGTATTTCCACTTGAAAAACATATTTTTAATTTTTTTTCGACCGACCCTATTACATACATTCATTTTTTTAATGATAAACTTCACTTATCACAAACCTGCATATTTTTGGTCACACACATTCCCCATTTGCATAAATATGCAGCTTCACAAGATGCAGCAACACTTACACTATCCTGTTTTTAAATTATACAGATGTACATGCAATACAAAGTGTACTTGCAGCCAGTGGCACCGACATTTTAAAAATATTGGGTTGGCTCAAAAATATTGGGTGGGCTCAAAGATATTTTGGTACAATTGTACAACCAGTTTGTTTTTCTGTGAAAGGTTGACAGCTGGTGAAAGATGAGACTTTTAAGTCAAGCTGTCATGTTTTAAGATGGCTGCATTTTTTTTAAAATTATATTTTTATGAGTTTTTTTCTTATTATGACACTAATATTTATTGTAATACATCATATCATGAACATGACTACAAATTGAAACAGCAAAAGTTAACCCCTTGAGCTCTGATGGTAGAATTTTCTACCACATAATTTTAATTCCGAAATGTCACAGTGGCACCAGAAAATTCGACCAGTTTCATTTCAAAAAGGTTTAATGCATTTTTTCACGTATATCGTTAACCTATTTTTTTCTTTGCAAAATACTGGTGCCAATGTGACATTTGGAATTTTGAAGAAATTTACACCCCAGAGCTCAAAGGGTTAAACAATTACATTTCAGTCATTATGGATTTATAGGTGCCAGTCGGAGAATTAAAACGCGCGGTCACTATCAAAATAAATTTTGTTCTAGGGAAAAAAATGACTGGAACAATGAAAATTGGGTAGGCTAGAATTCAAAATTATTGGGTGGGCACAGGCCCCACGGGCCTATATAAGTTGTCGCCACTGCTTGCAGCACATTTTGCACGAAGTGTGACATTACATGAAGAAATCACATGTTGAGACAAATGCAAAAAATATTCGTCCCTTTAAATGGGATATAAATGTTTGTTTGCATTTTTTAGCTAGTAATAATCAATGTCAGCGAATTATAGGTACATAAATTATATATATTTGTAATCTGAAGTATCAGCTCTATTTTTTAAGCCAAACTTTGAAAAAACTGTTATTGTAAGATATTTGACGTCAAAGTCCTCTTGCGTATACATTTTTTTTAATTAAGCATAGAATATATGATAAATATCTTTTTTTCATAAAATAGTAATTACATTCTATTGGGTTGGAAACTAAGTTCCCGCAGTTTTTTTAAATAGAAGTTTTCTACCAGAATCTATATTTTGTTTTTTGGATACTAGAGCTAGTTTGTGTTGAAACTCAGATCTATAAAATGGAGTGGTAAGTTGAGAAAAAGGAACATTTTCGACACCTCCTTCTCTTTGCTTTCATTTAAGGTTGTAAGGCCGCAAAAGCTGCTCGTGACATTTGTGCTGTGTATGGTGAGGGTGCGATAGCTGAAAGAACCGCCCATGATTGGTATGCCAAGTTCAAAAATGGAAATTTTGACATCAAAGACGCACCTCGTTCTAACCGTCCAGTTGAGTTCGATGAGGGGCGATTAAACCAACATTTGCACGAAAATTCGCGTCAAACGACAAGAGAACTGGCAAAGAAAATGAAATTCTCCCACACTGCTATAGTGAAGCATCTTCACTCGATGGGAAAAGTTCAGAAGCTTGGAGCATGGGTTCCGCATGTTTTAAGTGACAACAAGAATCAACGAGCCGCAATCTCCGCTGGTTTGCTTGCTCGTCACCGCTCAACTCATGGAAACAAGCAACGATTACTTTACCGAATCGTTAATGGCGATGAAAAATGGTGCCTGTACATTAATACGAAGCAACGCAAGGAATGGCTCAGCCCTGGTAAATTACCAACACCGCGTGTAAAACAAGATCTTCACCCACGTAAAACGATGTTGTGCGTATGGTGGGACTGGGAAGGCATTATCCATTACGAACTGCTTGAACGGAATCAAACAGTCAACGCGGAACTCTATGTTCGACAAATGGAACAACTCAACGTAGCTATTCAAGAGAAAAGACCTAATCGGCAGCATGGAGTCCTTTTGCTGCACGACAACGCCCGCCCTCATATCGCCAATATGACCAAGGAAGCCATTCAAACGCATTGCTGGAAAGTACTGCCGCACCCGCCGTACTCTCCTGATTTGGCACCAACGGATTTACATCTCTTTCGATCTCTATCAAACGCTATGCGCGGAGTTTCATTCAATACTGATGCAGACTTGAAAGCTTGGTTGGATGAATTTTTCGAGTCGAAACCAGGGGATTTCTACCAACGAGGTATTGAAAATCTTGTTGAACGTTGGGAAGAAGTTGTAAACAACAAGGGAGAATACATTGTTGATTAATTATTTGTTATTTTTTATTGAAAAATAAACTTTGAAATAATTTTTAAAAAACGGCGGAAACTTAGTTGCCAACCCAGTTGGCATTCCATAGTTGACATTCCATTTAAACCTTTTCGACTCGGGTGTCACTTACACAAATTTTATTTGGTTTACACTACTTTAAAAAAAAAAGTTTCCTTCAAGTACACAATTTCAAAAATGCTGTAATTAAATAAGGCAAATTTTATTTTCCTTTATTACTGGTGCCCAAAACAAATTTTGCAAATAAAGATGATGTCGAGTCAGACTGGACATACGAATGCAAAGAGTTAATGATCTGAAATTTAACATAAATTAACTCGATCAAAAAAAAATGTAAATTTGGCAGAACAAAAACGTATTTAAAAAAACTGCGGAAACTTCGTTGCCAACCCACTTGCTACTTTATCGCTGACATTACATTTTAACAATCAGCATTTTAACATGAATTAGGTCGATCAAAAAAAGAGAGTATAGATTCCGGTAGAAAAATTGTCTTTAAACAAACGGCGGGAACTTAGTTTCCAACCCAATATATAAAATAGCAATTTTTTCTACATAAAATATTATTTGTATTTATTTTCTAGTTAAATAATGAACGATTTATCGTATTTCATCGAAAGTTAATTGGAAAAGACAAATTCCAGTTTATATACTTAAAAAATAATGTCTATTTATTACATATTTTTTTATGTCAAGTTCTTAATTCCACTAGATCTAGTGCGTTTTTTGAGCTAAATGATAGCCATTGCATGATATGTATTTTAATTACGTGAAATAATCAAATAACACTTCACTTTTTGCACTGTCATAATTTGCTTACAATTTTTGAGGTATTGCTAAGTAAAATTTGGCTTTTCTTTAGTTGTATCCATACAAAAGTAAGTAAAACAATTATTTCTAGGTTTAGTCTACCCTTTGTAGTGCATTAAAGTACAATAAAGTGAAATTCGTCAGTCAAATATCATACAATAAGATGGTTATGTATTTTTTACTTTAGTATTAATTATTTGCGGGAATAGATTAAGTCTGGAGAGAATTGTGTTAAATTTCGTTATGGCTCTAAATCGTAAGTATACTTTTTTAATTAAATTCCCCATAGAAAACTGAAAAATATTTTTTTAGTAAATGGAACATTAATTTTTTTTAATTTTAAAATTAATAAATTAAAGAGACCAACTCTCATAAATTTTATGTACTTTTTTCAATTACTCACTCCAATTCTGACATTTAGACATAAAATCAATTCAGTTTCAGACTAACATTTTTTAATTTTTGACACAAAATTTAATTTAAAAAATCACTAATTCAATTAAAACTTTTTTTATTGACGAGAAATTATTTTTTAAGTTATTTGCATTCATTCCTTTTAACAACAGCATTTAATTACCGCTAGCGTGTTTTTCCCGAAGAAAGAAATTTACCTCAAAAGAGGAAATATATCCTATGACTTGCTATATCATAACACAAAGAAATATAATATAAAAGAACTTAATAGTAATAATCATTTTAATGAAAGAATGTGTCATATTTGCTAATTGTCGTTGAAAATTTTTTCGTGAGCGGCAGCAGAACTTCATCACATTGCAAAAAACTGGAATGTCTCCATGGTACAAAGCATATGAGAGTTTAATGCCAAACCGTATCAAACGTTAATTCTAAAAAGAATTTATGATTATACTTCACAATGAATATTTTTATATAGTAGCCAATCGTATTAAACTCATGCATTTAAATTTTCATGCATAGCAAAATACAAACTGTTAAGAAAAATTGACCCCAGAAATAAAGTTTTTTTTTAGTGGCTAGATAATTTCTTAAAAAGAAATCATGTAGTATATTTCTTACCTTTATGTAAATACTATAATAGGCCTTTTTCACCCTACAGGAAAAAAATCCCCTTGCATATAATAGACAATGAGAGTTACGAAGCGGATGCGGTATTTTACGTTGAATTGGGTGATCCTAAACTGGAAGAAGGTAAGTTCTGTTATTTGATCTATTTTATTAGACTCCTTTCGTAAATCTTTCCTTTTATTCTTCTTTTTTAATTTTACCTGCACTTGATCCCCTGAATTATTTTATATTAAGAAAACCACTGGTGTTCTCATCTAATCTCTCTCTTTATTTCCATGCTATTCTGGAAGATGTTGATGTAGCGGAAGACAAAGGTAACAATGAGTGATGTTATTGCTCATCTATGCTCTCTCATCGTGGCTGCACTAATATTGCTTGCAAAGTTTCAGGCGAAATAATCAAGCCGTTTAGATATTTAGATTCTATTGCATGCCTTTTCTCTCATATATTTCTGTCTAGTTGCTTTCTTTTTCATATACACAAATTGTAGATTATTTTCACAGAACAAAATCATGCAATAATAGTTTCCAATGTTCCCTCTTTTTTTTTCTTTAGAATTTTGTACACATAACATGCGGCACAAATAGGGCAATATTAAGAAATTTACGAACCGGGTATTTCCCAATGTAAGATGACCTCCTCCCAAATTGTATTATAAAGATATGTAAATGGTCATTAATATCAGCAGTGATGGGAAAAGAATCCATGTTTATTTTTTACCTTGATGACCTAGATAGTCATAATTGGGAGCTTGTCTGTTAAATATCTGGAAAAAAACTAGCTAGCAGTTCAACAATTTTTATAGAAAACGGTTATATAGCTTTAATTTATGTCTAACCTGAACAGCGAGAATGCTTCATAACATGGTCAAGTGACCGACATCATGGACAAGCGACCACATCCGATAAAAATGGTTGTATCACTGGGCAGCTTGATGATATTTTAATTATTGTAGCTGTAAATACAAAAAATACGTCATATTAAAAGCTACATATTTTATGGTAAAAAAAGTCTTTAGAATTAAATACGATACTAAATGCAAAATTTTAGTTAATGTACTCCTATATCGGCGAAAGACAAACTGGTAACATAGTTGATGAAGAAAACTGTAATTTACACCGAAAACAAATTACGCGCAAAGATAAATCTCCTTTATCATTACAGATAGAAAGATAAGTGCTTGAGAAGTATATAGTACAACCCAGCTAAACCTTTTCCGATGAAATACTACCTAAAGTTATAGAAAGTTAAACGTGCTTTCTAGCTTACTTTTTGCATGTACATCATGTTATTGTTCTACTGTATCTTTAAGAATTCTTGTTTTTTTTTTAGTAATTTCTATTTTTAAAATTATTTTCTCCAATACCCATATTTAGATATTTTACTGGCATTTCCATACAATGTGCTTTATATTACTCTGAAAAGATGGAAATATCCAATTACATAAATTTAATTATAGAAAATTCACAACCCATTTGAAAACCGAATTGCTGCAATTACTATGGATAGTACCAGAATATCCGTTTTTTGTGCAATCATCCGTATGATTTATAGATTCACATGAATGTTTCATAGTTAAAAAGTAAACCTATTCCATTTCAACGTACAACATAGGGTTAATTTTCCAGTTAGTAGTTTTAGTCAGTAACCGAAATTGCTCTTCAGTTTTTTACATAGTCCTGTATATGATCTACAGAATTTATACACACCAAGTAATATGCAAGAACATAGTTAAATTTTAAAATGCGTATTACAACTGAAAACGCATTTCCAGCAACTATGCTTCATAGGCAGTATTTAGCCAAATACTTTAGTGTGTCCATGAAAATGAATTATAAATTACATGCACACCAGTTTTGTAGTACACTTCACTGGTACATGCAGATTTCAATATATTTAAAATAGTTTTATATCCTAAAGATACACCCGAAACGATTTTGCCTTTATAAGTAGGTCAATATTTATATATAATTATATAATTATAAGTCAAGGACGTCTTTTGAGTATCCTTATGAATTAATGGTTAATGCTACGCATTCAATTTTAAATACGGGGCATGCAACCGTAAACACCTATAATATATATAAATTTCAGGGCCATATGATTATATTTACGCGAATTAAACCTCGGATAAAGTAACAGACAAACCGAATGAATAAACACTTTTCAACTATGCTGCAAATTGTAAAAAAACGTTTCATACTATATAGCTATAGAGGATTGTTTAACGTACATATTAAACAAGATTTTATTTAGTGTTTTGAGAATTAATATGCAATTAAAGAGGCTTGGTAGAATTCATTTTCCGAAAAAGAATGAAAATACCAATTGTCAAATTGCTTTCTTTAACCCCTTCGGGACGAGAGCCTTCTACGAAATTTTTAATATTTTATCGCTGGTTTTAGGAAACAGTAATTTTATCTTATTAATTCGAGAACATGCTCCAATTAAATAAGGTACAGAAAAATTTCACTTGTGAGGAAAAACAAGGATTCTTAAACCTTTTTGTGGGACGTATATGTGTCGCTCGTCCCCAATGGGTTAAAAGAAACTGAAACAACGGTACTATGTTTTGATGAACTTTCGTAAAACTATATTAAGTACAAAAATAAAAAAAGAACTTTACTGCATCTATTTTCCTTGAAATAATCCAGGGCTTTAAAGTTATGTTTTTGTGTGTGTTTTACAACATATCAATATAATCAAAACGTTAAAATTTATTTTTTTTAATGGATGATCTTTATTTTGTATTTCATCAAATGTTCAGTAATGCCTCTAATTCAGTAAAATATTTATATTTATTTTTTAATAAAAATACTAAGAAAATAGCCATTTTCACCTTAACTTTACAAATAGAATAATATAATATTTATTTTTCCTTATACAAAGTAATATTTTCAAAATTATTTCCTTGCTGTTATTGAGCATACTTGTTAAAATAATAATAATAATAACAAATAAATAAAAAAATAGTGCAAAGAAAGCGAAATATTTTTAAAATTTCAAATTTTCTTAACAATTTTAACCGTTTATATCCTGAATTATGAATTCTTGAAAATTTCATCTTCCAAAGCAATTTTTCATGAATTTTTGAGTCTGCATTAGTAGATATACATAGTCTTTTTCTATATTTTAGCAATATTTTCCAATTAAAATCAATTAACTCAAATTGAATTTATAGGTGCAATATTTATAATTCTACTCAAATCTTTAATTTATTATTTATTATTTATTAAATTAACATACTTATTGTATTTTGGAGAATTAATAAATGTTCAAGTACAGTTTTCTCACAAAAGAAATGTAGAAATATTTCTGAATTGAAAGTTTTCTCTCTCCCCAATCTTTCAACGTCAAGAAAGCAGAACATATGAAAGGCAAAAGAAATCTTCCTTTAAAAAATATTTTTGTTTTGGGTAACCACTAATATTTTTATGTCAATATGAAGCAATGTATCTATAACTCATAAGAAACTGTACTACTGATAATCGATGTATTAAATGATTTTTAAAGTGTTATTTTAATGATACTTTAAAGCACCAACAGACTATAAACAGTTAAAATTATTAAATTTCAATGTAAGAGTTGTATACTTTCTTGATTAAGTTTCCTTCATAAAACTATTTAAGAATATACCAAAAGTCTATTATAAAATTTTAAAATAAAAACAAAAATGATAAATCTTACGTAAAGATTTTATACTGAAGCACATTCCAATACATTTAGAAAACTGTAACAAAACTTTGCCCGTTAAACAAGGTGAAATAAGATATGTTAATAAACAGCTTAGAAAATACATAACAGATTTAAAAATTCTTTTTAAGCACTGTCATCATTAGAGGTAGTCGAATTATTTTATGCATATCCCTATATTACCGATAATTTTGCATATTTATTGTGCAATATGATAAAATTTAGATTAATGGAAAAACGCATCACAGTTGAAAATACATTTTCAGCAGTTTTGCTAACAGACGTAAATTTACTCGAATTCTTCTTTTACAACCTGTATATTATCTTCATATTTTTATACACAGCACGTATTACGCGAAAATTTCCCCCTGGGTAAAACGCATTTCCAGCAATTACAAATTATAAAAGTCAATGTATTTGTTTGCGTAGCTCCTGGATATGGATTTATTTAAAACTTCACTTAACATTTACAAGCTTCTCTTAGCATTCTAAATACTGTTTAGCAGAATATGAATAATGCAATTAAAAACCACCCTTAACTACGCCCATAGGCAGTGCTACTTACGAATTCTTTTGTGTAGATTTGTATATGATCAACAGAATCTATGCAGAACATAAAATATGTATAAATTTAGATAAACTTATAAACGCGTATCACAACTCAAAATGCATTTCCAGCAAGTATCGCTCATTGGCAGTTAGTTCTTTGACCAAATATTTTCTGTTTTCCTGTAAATGAGCGACAAGTACTAGGCACAGCATGTTTTACTGTTAGCATTTTAAGGTGCATCTGAGTGATATATATCAATTTCAATTAGTTTGAAATGAAGTAACATCATTAAAATACATCGGAAATACTAATCCTTAAATAACATTATGTAATAAAATTATTTTGTGTGAGCCTATATAGGAATAAGTGACAAATCCTTTGCTCTCCATATTCTACAGAGAGCATGCTTTATTAAACCTGAGAAATTCATAAAAATAATTATTATGTTTGCAACAGTGTAACATCATTAAACGATTTCAAACGATTTATCTCAATTCCATGTATTGTAAAGGATTACTTTTGAGTGTCTATGTAAAATAATCATAAATCCTACACATTTAACTTTCAATAGCAATCATAGTAAAATTCAGATAAACCTTAGAAACACATATGGCTATTTCCATGAGTACTTGTAGTGTAAGTCACAGGCTACGATTTTTGGCTACCAGTATTATAGAACAAAAAAAAAAAAAAGTGAGTTATTTTATTGGCACATTCTCATTAATTGAATAAGGCCAACCAGCCTTTTCGAAAATAACGGTGGCTAACAAGAATAGCAATTAATCAGTTATGTGACTTACACTACAGAACCCATGGAATTAGCCATATCAGTTACATGGCAATCCGATTACACTTGTTAGAATATAGATGGACATCCAGGCCAATAGACAGCCGAACCGAAACTGTATAAACACTTTTCAGGTACGTTTGAAAATGTCAAGAAAATAATTTACAAGGTACCAAGGCGTTTTAAGATTTCCAAAATGACGATATTCAAAGAAAATTAGAGCAAACTGTTAATATTAACTAACTGTATTATTAGTACTGAATAAAATTTATAAGTAACTTGTAATAGAATCTACAAATTAAAAAAAGTAAAAGAAAAAAATAGATTTTAATCTAATTATAATGCAATTACATTTCCATGAAACAGTGAATTCAACAATTTAATGAGTATTTTTATTCGTTAGGTCTTTTACTTCCATGTTTAAAATAAGAATTCAATGCCATCATTTATGAAACCAGTTCCATCTTAAATTAATATGGAAGGAAAATAAAGTCGGCATAAAATATGAATATCTATTTATTATTCAAGAAACTGAAATATATATAAATATATTACTGAGTTAAAGAAAATTAATAGATTCTTATTTAAAATTTTAACAAAAAATTCGCAGGAGCGTTTTTAACATTCGAACTGTATGTACATTTAATAGAAAATAACACAGTTTAATATTCTACCTCGTAATGAAATTGCATAATAACGTTTTACAATTTAAAAAGAGCACAAATTTTGTAAATTCTGTATTATGAAATTTAGACATGGGTGATAGATGCAGCATTTGCATAGAAAAAAATACTTATAATACATTTTCTGATTTCATTCTTGATATCATTGTTAAAACAAATAATGGAGGTAATATAAATTTAATATATTTAATAGCAGTTGTAAAAATAACAGTAATTTCTTTAAACTGCAGAAATTTTAAAAATAAATGAACCAATTTTGAGGGTAAAGATAAAAAATATTGTTTAATAGATAAAACAGTATGTAATGACTTCAAGTTTCTTAGGCAGTATTTGCTAATTAGTCGCTTATTTTAAACATTCCTTCCGTTTAAAGTATCCATTGCTAGATGCAAACGCTACAGTTTCTGCCTTTTTTGCCTTAACTTATTTGCATAAACATGTAAATGTGACAATCAAGGTTCGCACACTCCTTGGAATTTACAAGGACTCTGGTACCACTATTAAAAATAAGAAAATTTACATTTAATTTTTAAACCACAACATTCATAACCCCCACCTTTATTCACAGATTTTAAGCTATTTTCTACAGTGAAACACTTCGAAAATATTCTTAAAATTTAGTGGTAGAACTGTACGAATCATTGATTACACTTAATAAAAAATAAGCTTTACAGCGAAATTCAAAGTCAAAATCCACTTATTCAGTCTAAAATGAAGAGAACCTCATTCTATGACTAACTTGAATTTTCGTTTACAACTTCAACTAAAATGAAGATATCGTAACAATATTTCCAACTTATACTATTACATTTTTGCCGTAAGTTAAACCAACTTTAAACCTTTTTGACAACAACTGTTAAATTCACAGCTGCACTAGCATAAAATTGTTGAATTTCACTCCAAGATTTGAAGCTCTCCTTCAACGTTAACTCCATATGTTGGATCAAAATTCCACCATATTATGGGTGCAGTTATTGGAGCATAGAAAATTGGAGCATAAAACCAACTTTAAATCTTTTTGAGAACTGTTAAATTCACAGCTGCACTAGCATAAAATTGTTGAATCTCACTCCAAGATTTGAAGCTCTCCTTCAACATTAACTCCATATGTTGGATCAAAATTCTACCATTTTATGGGCGCAGTTATTGGAGCATAGAAAATTGGCTCAACCTATATAAAAATATTAACAGTGAATTTTCCTTTTTGTGAAATACTATCAGGAGAACATTTGGCAATGGACATGATTTGCATATAATCAACACTGCACTGAATGTTAATTCGGAATGTAGCTAGCAGAATACAGTATGACTGGTAATTTTACGGCTCATTCTTATGAAATTATAGCATTTCATATAAAGCAATGATAATTTGCGAAAAATCGTACTAAAGATCTTCATTATCGTTAAAGTTGCGAATGAAATTTTCAGTTCAGATTATAATGAGGCATTCTGAATTATGAAAAAAAAGTAGATTGAACTTTTGAGGGTTTCTTATATGTACAATTTTTTTATCTTTACGCAAATAATCATTCCTTAAATTTTGAACCATTAGTTCAAATGCACTCTCTGAAGCATATTTGTCCAAACTCCTGATTTCTAAATACCACTATTTCCAGATCTGTGAAACAAGTTTCAAAAATCAACATTAAGATGAATGCTCCCTAATTCGGAATGTAGCTTACAGTATCACTGGCAAATTTACAGTGCATTCCTATGATATGATAACATTTCACATAAAGCAAAGTGAATTTGTGGGGAATCATACTAATAAAAACATCGTTATTGCTAAAGTTGTTAATGAAAATTTGATTTCAGCTTGCAATGAGGCACTCTGAAACTCGACAAAATAGTGGATTGAGATATTAATGGGTTCCTATATATAAATTTTTTGACGCATATAACTATTCTTGAACTTTTAAATCCTCATTTCAAATACACTATCTGTATCCTATTTTTCCAATCTCTCGATTTCTAAACAACCCTATTTTCATATCTGTAAAGTAGATACGTTTTATATTGAAGTAGAATTCTGCAAATATATAAATGGGATTTTTGACTTCAAAAAATAGTGTTATTCAAAAGTTAAAGGATTTATCAATCATGGGTCATATATTTTTTACACTCGAGACAGATTGTTTTATCTTTAGACTTTATTTATTTACTTATAATTTTGGGTGGTGGTGGTGGTTGGGGGGGGGGGGTAGTGGATAAGAAGGGATATGTTGTTGGGTAAGTCTTGCAAATATTATTATTAGCTTATTTTGATGCTTCATATGCATAGTATTGGTACATAATATATTTAGTATAATGTAGAATTACAAGCCACACTCCTTTCCCCATTTTTCATATTTTTTCCAGTTTTTTCCACGTGAATTTTATAATTGTCACCTTTCATCCCTTGCTCACCCAAGGATCCTAAATTTTTGGATCGTCTTTATCCTCCTTCACACGAGGATAAAGACACGAGGATCCTTCACACCAAAATCTTCACCTTTCACACCTGTTTCACACAAGGGTCCAAAAGCTTCACCACTTCACACCTTGTAAGCAGCCAACAGTGCAACCAAAGATGACTTGATGGAAATAAGTTCTGCATATTAAGAATATGTATGACTAAATATTTCAGCTTCACCAGAAAATAAGGGAGGGGATAAACCATTGTAGATGATTGGATAAGAACACCATTTGCACCATGTTACTGCAATTTAGATTTGTGTGAATATTAACAAAAAATACTATATCGTTAGCTATTAAATTCAATCTTCGCATAAAAAGTGCTAATTAAAAAGTTTCTTATTTATTAATTAGAATTTTAGAATAAGTTGTAAATGAAGAAAAAGGATCTATCCATATGTGGCTCAAAAGCACGTTACACATTTGAAATTAATTGTAAAATAAAAAATGATGATGCAAAATTGCTGTTTGTAGAAAGAAAATGAGCGAGAGGGTTTTATTTATTTATTTTTATTTTTAAAAATCAATGTCACTGATAAAAACACTTTTCTACATTATGAAGCAAATACACTATGTGGCCAAAGATGACCGGCCACTTGCGATTTTAGACATTCTCTTAACTATCAAGAAAAATACATGAGGAATCATCCTGAACTCTAAGTGTGTAAACACAATAGTACAGGTCATACATTTCTGAAAAGATTATTCCCGAAACTCCACAGGGGACGTAAAAAATTGAAAAAGAACAAATATATTTTAGATAACCCTGTCAAAACTAATTTAACAAAAGCGTTCAAACTGTAAATTATGATTAAGTGATTTATTGTAATACACTGTGTTTATTTTTATGTGGATAGCATGTATACTCGTAGAATTAAGGTTTTTATAAAAACAATCTAAATTTTTTCCAAGTTTTTTGCTTATAATTTGCACAGTTCTAAATATAAAATAATGTTCTTTTTCGAAAATATGACAAACAATATTTTACATAATACCCTGCAATCAGAATTAAAAAATAATAAAAATTATTCGAAGTATGAGTAGGTTTACGAAATAATTTTTCATTGTGCATGCGTGAAGGCTATGAAATTTTCATTTGCACACTATGTTAGCTAAATGTATTGAGCAACTTCTGCAAAAGTCTCAAAAACATAGCTTGAAAATTCTGAAAGTGGTCGCAGATAGAAGGAGCTCCAAATACATTGTTCCGAAAATGAAATAAAAAACAGAGGGGTTGTATCCAAATATAGTACTAGTACGTGCCAAATTGTGTATTCTATATTGACACTAATCAACGAATACATGTATACAGCCCCTCATATTTTTGCTTCATTTTGGGAATAATGAATTTAGAGCTTATTCTATTGACGACGACTTTCAGAATCTTCAAGTTATGCTTTTGAGACTTTTAAAAAATTTGCTCTATATATTTAGCTAACACAGAATTCAAATAAAATTTTGATAGCCTTCATGCATGCACAATGAAAAATTATTTTGTAAACCTACTTATTTTTCGTACAATTTTGATTATTTTTTAATTCTGATTACGGGGTATTATGTACAATATTCATTGTCATGTTTTCGGAAAAGAACATTTTTTTATATTAAGAGCTCTGCAAATCATAAGCAAAAAACAAATCATAAGGAAAAAATTTGGACTGTTTTTATGAAAACCTTAATTTTCCTACGTGTATACATGATATCCTACAATAAGCCACTTAATTATAATCAATAGTTTGAACGCTTTTGCTGCATTAGTTTGGACAAGGTTATCCAAAAAATATTCCTTGTTTTTAAACTTGTTGACGGTCCCCTATTGAGTTTCGAGAGAAAATCCTTGCGGAAATATATGACGTGTACTATTATGTTTATACACTTAGAGTTTTAGGATAATTCCTTATGTAGTTTTACAGATATTTAACAAAATGTCTAAAATCGGAAGTGGCCGGTCACCTTTGGCCATATAGTGTACATACAAATGAAACTTTTAACAAAATACAATGAACATGGAAAATATAACAAGCACCTAGCAAGCTTCACTGCCTCTTGAGTTGAAATCGGTCGGTTTTTTTTGGCTTTAGATCATTTCGTCGTTGAATTAATCTACAATGCCTGATCTGGTAATAATAACATGCTTCCGGAAACGACTGATAATTTCATATGCATTCAGATGTTTTATTGACATCTTGATTTGCATATAATTACTAAATTTATAGCTTACCAGTGCCCTGTATTATTGACTTTTAGAACTACATTTTTTCTCCTTTTAAGAAAATTTTTATCTCACCCTTATCCCTTTGCTACAAACCGAATTTATTTCTCATAATTTGTTCTTTTCTGCTTAAATTTTTAATTTCTTATAAATTTTGAGTCGCTCGGTACAACTTTTGTCTTTAAACTCATTTTAAAGCTGAATAGATTACTGTGGTAGCGTTATTTGTTTTGTTTCTTTGCCATACATAAATAAAAATAAATGCGTTTCACAGGATAGCGAATACCTTAAGATCTTCTACCACAATTAATCATAGAAGAAAAAATTATTCTTAAAAATGCACAAAAACATCCAATATATATACAAATATATGAGTTATGCCCTCGCTAAATTATATTTTTTACCGTATGATATTCCGTAAACGATTTATCTTCTTACATGTACCTTTCTATTCTCAGCGCTAACCACAATATTTATTCAGAAAACTTTTTTTACAGTTTTCAATTTCTTTTTCTGCGGAAATCTTTTTTGGTTTCCTGGCTTATCGATCCTATTGGATTTTTTTTCACTCAAGTTAAACACATAGTATAACAAAGAGAAAGAAAACTGTTTGTTTTTGATTGAAATATATGCTGTAAAAAAAATCTTCAATTCTTTCGTATGGATTTAGTATTATTTAAGCATTAGTTAGAATAAAGTAGATAAACATTTGTTTAAATTTTTTTTAATACACTAAAGATCTTGAAAATATTATGGACATTTTATTTTTTTCATTCATTAAAAATATAGTAATTTTCATCTTGTGTTTAAAAGTATTGTAGGATACATATTTTCGAAATTATTTTGATTTTTTTCCCTAAGATCTTTAATTTGTAGAATATTATAATTTTGTTGCAAAAATATTAAAAGTTAGTAAGATAATAAAGGAAAACTCTTTTAAGCCGGAATCTTTCTAAAAATCAGTAGGGATTTTGTCACTTCTGTAATTCGCGATTGTTCATGTCCAGTTAGAAGTCCTAATTAATTTACCTTCGCTGTATGCCCTCTATTTTTTCAACACATTTTCTACTATATTACTGACATCTGAAATAATTTTATTTTACTCTTACATTAACACTATATTTCGTTCGTCTGTAATTCCGCATGAGTATTTCTCTATATTGTTTGATAAGTATCAGTAGAGGAAACTAAACATGATTTTATTATTATTATTATGTTGAATTTTTTTTTTTGTAATTACCTTACAAAATTATCAATATAACCTTCATTAATTTAATAAATTAAAAACAAATCCTGCAGGTTGAGAGATTTATCCATTTCACCGGAATTTATGAGGCCTGAAAATTATATAATAGGTAGGTATTCAAAATTTGCATATTATAACAAATTGTGCTTAAGGCTATAGGGTAACATCCCCAGTAATTGGCACATTAAGAATTTTTCTTTAAACTTACTTCCATTTTCATTACCAAGAAATAAAATATTTACTTGCAAATATTTTTAAATCAAAGAATGCATATCTGTGCATCTATTTTGCCCACTAAAAGCAAAAATTTTCGAAAAAGTATTTTTTTAAAATACATTTATAAAAAGTAGCTGTAATCACCAGTAATTGGCACCTAGAGCACCAATGTATGACACCTTGTGATCCAGTAATTGGCACATGTTTATATTTAAAAAAAAAAAAAACTTTATATTTTGCATTGGGTTTAATCGCTTTAAATGAATTTACTGTAGATGAAGATGCCATATTTCAGGTTTTTGAGAGAAAGAAATCAGCATAGTAGACTGAAATGTGAACATTTTAAAACAATACAATATATTTATATTAATACCAAGTAATTGTCATGCTGTCCCCAGTGATTGACATACAAAGCTTTAATGGATTCCAATTACTGATAATATTTCATATTTTCAAATAAAAATAACTGATAAATAAATTTGGTCTAAAACTTTAAAAATACTGCCAAAATAAGTGGTTTAATCTCAAATCTTGCGATTTCCTAGTAAGTGGAATAGGTGCCAATTACTTGGAACTAGCAAAAATGAAGCACCACTAATTGGCATCTACCATTAATTCAGAAATCCAAATATTTGTGTCAAAAATACTTTTATACAATTAAAGTAGCCCTTTTCATCTAAACAAAACTGTTGTTGATTAAAATTTAAAATACATTATAAATCAGATAATAATGAATTGAAAAGCATGCCTTTCTTAAGCCAGAAAAGAAGCATTTGCAACAAAAATGGCTAATTTGAGCAAACAATAATTGTTTCTCTTTCCTAGGTATTATTGTCATCTAGTAGCATAAATCAAAGTTATAATCTTTAAAGTAAATGAGTATATAACTGGTATATGGTCTTATATTTTTAAAAGACTGGATATAAATCTTATTTTAGCACATGTTTTTAGGATGTGCCAATCATTGGTGCATGCTAATTACTGGGTATGTTACCCTATATTATTGAAAGTAAAGGTAGCTTCAATGAGTGTTTGATGCAATCAATTCTTCAAACTTCACTGTGCCGAAACGTACAATAAACAATGAATGTATACAAAATAAAGTTTTAACACAATTATTCTTAAATTGGTAAATAAACCATATGAGATGTAAATTTTCCATAATGTTTAGAACATAATTCAAACCAAGGCTCTTTTGGCTGAAACCGCCAATGCTCGATTACTTTAACTATACCAGACAACTATAGAAAATCTAATTCACTGAGCTAACCTTATTGATTATAACATCACACAGTGTAGTATTTAACCCCAAAACATGGCCAAAAATGTTTTTTTAATCGGTTTTCCACTTTGTTTTATTACTCTTCAAATTTTTAAGTAGTTACTGCATCAAAAAACGAAACGTGCAATGTAATTGGTACCGTACAATACAGTGCGCGACGCGATCATTCCGAACTTTTCGATCACTTACCATAATAATAAGAGAGTTAGAGCTGAATTGACGGATAGACATACGGAAGTTATAAACAATTTCCAATCTATGTTAAAAAAGGCAGGGCAGATTCAACACTTTTCTTAAGCGTTTATTCCAACCACTGGTGGAAAATGGGGAAACTAAATTTAATTAAAACTGATATCATCTGTTATACTGTACGTAACCGTAATGAAGTTGAAAATCGGTTAAACAGGACAAAACAGAATTTATTTTTTTATTATCACCCCTTGCTTGAGAAAAAGGTTAAATAAAATTTAAGTTTCCACCACGTCAAATTTATATTTGCAGAAATTTTTCACATTGTATGTTTACATACATGTAATACAGTAGACTCCCTCAAATCCGCACAGCTGGGACCAGAGTTTGTGCGGATTTCAGAATTTTGCAGATTTCTGGTCATTGCTTTGTTTACATTTTTTAAAAAGTAGTTTGAATGTAATTAAAAATAAAATCAAAAGAATAATGAATGCTTACAATATACTAAAATATTAAAATAAGTAATAAACTAAAATAATAAAAATTTAGATAATTTTTAAAATGATTAAAATACTAAAAGGCAAGTTAATAATCAATAATGTACAATTAAATATTCATTACAAAGATGAAATGTGTTTTTCCTAAATTATTCAATGAAACTTGCCTCATAAAAGTACATTAGTAATTTACATCAGAATCATAAAATAACGAAACTTTATTTCAGGTTTAGCCGCAGTTAATAACTAAAAAAGCTTGATTAATACATAAATATATGTGGTAAGATTGTGATTACCTATGACATCAGCAATTTCTTGATTTTTTCAGAAATAAATTATTTTTTCTTTATGAAAAATCATGAATTTAATAACCTTAACAAGAATTACAAATTAAAAAAAATTTGGAATTGATATAAAAGTAAAAAAGTCAAATTTTGTCCCTATATTTGAACTGAATGTTTCATCGATTACATCCGTAAATTGTGTGCGGATTTTAGAGAGTTGTGGGTTTTAGGAGTGCGGATTTGAGGGAGTCTACTGTATACAGGGTGTTTCTAAATTCATGGTACAAACTTTAAGGGGTGATAGTACACATCAAGACAAACAATATTAAATAGGAAACTAAGGGTCCCAAACGTCTTCCGAAGGAGAAAGGTGCCATTAAAGTTTGGGGTCCAAAAATTCAAATGATTATAAAAAACAGAAAAATTGGTCGATTCGTTTGCGGTTTTCACTAAAACTATTCTTTATGTCAGTATTGTCTTGAAAATAAATTATAAAGATAAATTTCAAAAAATGCCGATAGAGGTCGCTTTAGACTTTGGAGTAACGAGCAATTATTTTTTACCGTTATTTTTTGCATCCCATTAATTTTTTTTAGAAGCTAAGACATAAACTTAAATTTGAGCTCAAAATCAAAGTCGTTGGGAGTGGTTAAGCTGCCCTAATTGAACTGTGAGGGGAGGTTCAAATTCCAAATGATTATAAAAAACGGAAAAATTGGTCGATTCTTTTGCGGTTTTCTCTAAAACCATTCTTTATGTCAGTATTTCCTTGAAAATAAATTTTAAACATAAATTTCAAAAAATGCCGATAGAGGGCGCTTTAGACTTTGGAGTAACGTACAACTATTTTTTACCGTTATATTTTGCATCTCATAAATTTTTTTAGAAGCTTAGGCATAAACTTAAATTTTGAGATGAAAATCTGAATCGTTGGGAGTGGTTAAGTAGCGCAAACTAAACTGTGTTCAATGGGGGTGGGGAGGTTCAAATTTCAAATGATTATAAAAACGGAAAAATTGGTCAATTTGTTTGCCGTTTTCGCTAAAACTATTCTTTATGTCAGTATTTTTTTGAAAATAAATTTTAAAGATTAATTTTAAAAAATACCGTTAGAGGGCGTCTTAAACTTTAGAGTAACCAACAACTATTTTTAACCGTTATTTTTTGTATCTAATTAAATGCTTGTAAAAGTTCAAACTTAAATTTTGAGCTAAAAATCTGCATCGTTGTGAGTAATTAATAGCGGAAAATTGAAATGTGTTCGAGGGGTGTGGAGGGTAACATTTTAAGTGCTGAACACAGTTCAGTTTGCGCTTCTTAACCCCTCCCATCTATTTAGAATTTGAGCTCAAAATTTAAATCTAAGCATTTGCAAGCATTTAATTAGATACAAAAAATAACGGTTAAAAATAGTTGTTGGTTACTCTAAATTTTAAGGCGCCATTTAACGGTATTTTTTGAAATTAATCTTTAAAATTTATTTTCAAGGAAATATTGACATAAAGAATAGTTTTAGCGAAAACGGCAAACGAATCAACCAATTTTTCCGTTTTTTATAATAATTTAAAATTTGAACCTCTCCACCCCCATTGAACACAGTTCAGTTTGCGCTAGTTAACGACTCCCAACGATTCAGATTTTCATCTCAAAATTTAAACTTATGTCTAAGCTTCTAAAAAAAATTTATGAGATGCAAAAAATAACAGTGAAAAATAGTTGTACGTTACTCCAAAGTCTAAAGCGCTCTCTATCGACATTTTTTGAATTTTATCTTTATAATTTATTTTCACGATAATACTGACATAAGGAATAATTTTAGTGAAAATCGCAAATCACTTGACCAATTTTTTCGTTTTTTATAATCATTTGAAATTTGAGCCTCCCCCCACAGTTCAGTTTGCGCTACTTAACCACTCCCAACGATTTAGATTTTGAGCTCAAAATTTAAATTTATGCCTAAGCTTCTAAAAAAATTTAATGAGATGCAAAAAATAACGGTAAAAAGTACCTGTATGTTATTCCAAACTCTAAAGCGCCCTCTATCGGCATTTTTTGATATTTATCTTTATAATTTATTTTCAAGACAATACTGACATAACGAATAGTTTTAGTGAAAACCGCAAACGAATCGACCAATTTTTCTGTTTTTTATAATCATTTGAATTTTTGGACCCTAAACTTTAATGGCGCCTATCTCCTTCGGAAGACGTTTGGGATCCTTAATTTCCTTTTTAATATTGTTTGTCTTGATGTGTACTATCACCCCTTAAAGTTTGTACCATGAATTTAGAAACACCCTGTATATAATATACCGGGTGTCCCAAAAATGACTGATGGATTTTAAAATTCAATAACTTGCAAACGGTGACAGCTATTTAAAAAATTTTTGCAGGAGGGTTATGTATAATGTCAGGAGTTTTTTTTTTTACAGTAACTTTTGATTTTAGTTCGAATTTCAAACAATAGATGGCGCTGATGCCAATTGAAGGCCAGTTCGACGCTGAAACTGACCTTACTCAGCACTGATCACCTGGCCTTCAATCGCCGTCAGCGCCATCTATTGTTTGAAATTAGAACTAATATCAAAAGTTACGGTAAAAAAACTCCTGACATTATACATAACCCTCCTGCAAAAAATTTTTAAATAGCTGTCACCGTTAGCAAGTTGTTTAATTTTAAAATCCATCAGTCATTTTTGGGACACCCGGTATATATACGGGTAGAGCCCGTCATGATAAATTTGCACTGCGAAAATTTAAAAACGGATTTCTTTTTATTTTTATAGACATGTAAAACTTCTCCAAGATGAAATTAAATGAAGCAGATTGAATTCGGTGGTTTTTAACGATTGTGTCGTCCACTAGCGAGAAATACAGCATTTAAATTTGAATATATATTTTTCTTTTTTATGTTTAATTCAATGACTCTTGTTTTAAATAAAAGCAACACCAATTCAATATAATATTTTTAGAGCTTCTGTTGTAGAAAAAAAATTGTATTTAAATAAAATTTATCTGACTTTTTTCTTTAAAAAATTCGTTAATTAGATTTCATTTTTTTCCGGAAATTAATTTAGAATAAAAAAAATATATTATTGTAAATTATGACACTTTTTAAGAAAAATGAATTCCTAAAGACTTCAAATATGTGAGTTATAAAATATTTCTTTTAATTTTAGGTATTACTTTTTCACAGATAGCGTCGAAAACACAGTGCAAAAATATTTTACCCTCTATCTATTTCCGAATCTACTGAAACTAAAATTATGAAAAAATCAGAGGTAGTAGACATTACTTTACACTTTGCAGGAAAATTATTACCTTAGGCCACATTTTTGGGGAAAAGTGTAATTTTCTGTTACACACAAATTTCGATTTGTGGGCATTCAGCAAATGTGTTGAATAGCGCCAGAAGTAGCAAAAGTATAAAAGAATAAAAGAATTGTTAATAATGATTTTCGAAAATAAATGTCGGTAATTGGCCGATATATTAATTCTTAAAGATACGGACGATCTGGATATACAGAATGACAAAGGTTGTGTACTCTATGTATCATAGGCTTTTGAAGCCGAAGTGACAACTTTTAATGATTTAATGCAATACCCAATTGTAAAATGAAAGTAATAAAAGTCAAATCGTTTAAAAACAAACTGTTTTAAGCAGAATTAATCACAGAAATACTATGGGATTTGCAATTAGTTTAAATTAAATGAATCTTTCAGTACACATACATCCCTTGTGATTAAGCTTTGTTTAAACATCTTTCCGGAAAAACGGGGCACGGACTAAGTCGACATTGCATAATTTGCGACCTCTTTTAGAAACGCACTTATCACAATGCCAAGTTTAAACTTTGAACGTCGATTTTGATTCAGCTACACAGTAAACAAAAAATACTACGGTGAATTTGGATTTATGAAATGCCAAATGAAGTTTAAATAAGCACTACTTTTATGATGAGTGCCGAATAAAGTTCATAAATAACAGATTAGGATAACATTGAAAAAAAGAGTTATACAGAATAGCAATATTTGACATTCAGGCTTCATATCTCTTTTAACTTTTATTGTATATCATTCATACTTTTCCGTTATATAGTTTTTTACAAAATTTTATTATTCCTTTAGCAACTTTTTAAAAAATAATACACTTAATAAATCACATATTTACTGTACGAAACCTTATGAGCGCGAGTAATAATCACACTTGACCATTTATTTTACAAATTACTGCTTTTTTATGTCACTATTAAATCTCCAATTTAAAACAACTATGTTAATATGAAAGTCCAAGGTGTTTTATTATTTTAATGCATAGTTTATATTTTAAGGTCTTAAAAGTCAACGGATTATTTTTGTAGATGTCATGAGCAGGCAGATTACTTAGGTACAGTTTAATGAAATAATATGTACATCATACATATTAATAAAAATTGCTGTATTTATTAATATGCATTTTTAAACATACATAAGCTTATTTTGCCCATGCTATTGTATCTCCAAATTAAAACAACTATGTTTTAATAAAAATTTTATTTTACTTAAGAAAGGTGTTATAATAATTAAAAATAAATGACATTGACATGTTTCGGATCCGTCTAATAAGATCCATAATCATAATAAAAAAATATTATGATTATGGATCTTATTGAACGGATCCGAAACATGTCAATGTCATTTGTTTTTAATTCTTATAACACCTTTCTTAAGTAAAATAAAATTTTTATTAACATGTTTATATAAAAGGTGAATCTTTTAAAATCTAGTGATTTAGAAATTCTGTTGTATTTAATAAACTTTTTGTCATAAAACAACTATGATAATATGCAAATCCAGGATGTTATGTTACTTTTTAATGTGTAGTTTATATTTTAGCAACATATAAAATTATAGATATAGGTATGTATGTAAGAATCAGGCGTATGACATTTTCCCCCGTTTTTAATGGAGTATCCCTGAAAATGGACAGTTAACTTAGATTTAAGGTTTGAAATATGGAGTATTTTAAACCTATTAAAAACAAGCAAATTACTTAGATCTATGGTAAAATGTGGAGAATTTAAAATCTATTATAGGGCAATTTCGTATCAAGTAATTTTTATGCATATTACTGCTGTTTAAACAATGAAATTGTATGCTCAAATCAAAACGACTATGTTTATATGAAAATCTAGGGTTTTAATGTATAGGTTATATTTTAACAACTTTGAAGTTAAAAGATTATAACCACCGCATTGAGTGGCCCATTTTCGTTAGCGACCCCTACCTACGTCCCAAACAGTAAGACTCTCTTACGCGACTGCGCTGTCGCTGATAAGCGATAACGAATAGCGTCAAAATAACGTATTTTTTTAAGTGCTACATGCAGGATATTTTATTCATTTTTCATGAAATTTCCCTGTGTTAAAAAAGGTAAAAGATATACTTGAAAATATTTTTTATTGATATTATTATTGATAATATTTACTATATTTTTATATTGTCTTTTCTAAAAAAATGTTAAATTAGAAAAATTCCATACTAAAATTTTCAGACATTTTCACCGTCTTTTTCATAGAACAGGGGTTTCAAAATCAATTTATTTAAATTCATTGTTAAAATGTTACATTAGTATGTTTAAACTGCCATATGTCAATTATTAATTTTTTTCCAAAAAATCCCACTATTTTCCAGTAATTATATGATGTATGTCGCATAGAAATTATTCGGTAATTTTGTTCAAATTTCTAAAAATGTTACTTAAAACAATAATGACTTTACGGTTTTCAACAGTCGTTGAAAAAAGTTACGTCTACACTAAACGTACTATGTTTTTCGAAAACGTTATGTTTTATTTACAAATATTTTTAATAAGTGAGTGTCGCAAAATACTTCCTTTTCTGAACTTTATCTTAACTATTTAATGAAATTGTCAATTTTTTAGACTTATAAACATCATTTACATTTAATCTGTATAGATTCCTTTTGAAAAGTCTCTGAATAATTATTCTAGAAATCAAGTTCGAGTATGATATTTGAACTATTCAGCATCACTTGGTTTTGGAAAAATATTTCTTTATCAATTATTCGCACATGAAAAAGGGCAGAACTGTTTTCATTATCTGTAACGCTGTTCAATAGCAATATAAATATTCATTAAACTGAGTGTTTTAATTTATTAATACAAAAGTTAAATGATTTTAATACTTTATAAGACAAGTAAATTCTATGTAAGAAGTCTAGCGCCACAATCTATTTGTTCAGTCCAATAAATAAAATAAAATAAAATGAAATAAAATAAAATAAAATAAAATAAAATAAAATAAAACAGTGTGTCTCATCTTCGTCTAATCTAGATTCTCGTTTATAACTTTAACAATAATGAAAATGTTTCAGAAAATTTTTGACAGATTAACTTTACGATGTTTTTATTTTTGGCTGAAACGGATGCCATCACAGAACATGCAGAACTCCTAAATGGTCCTCCAATTAAATACCAAAATTTTCATTTTAGTTTTTTCTTGCAAATTGTGCAGAAACCACCTTCAAAGGTTAATTCTATCGCAAATGCGGAATAAGCCTAACATTAAATTTTCCTTAATAAGATATTGGTTTTCATTTGGCGCACTATTTAGGAGCCCTGTAGTCAATAATATTTTACGTATCGTGAGCCATATTCGGAAATTTGGGCAGTCTAGCTCAATGTAGTTTGGAAGCGATTGGTGTATATGAAAAGTGATTAATTCATTGAAAATTAACTGTAATTGTGTCAATGACTCAGTATACTATCGGCTACACACAGAATTATCAGTAAATACCTTACTGTAGTATAGACGCAAATGTGGTAATTTCCAGCACTTTTCTTGATGTCATCACTTTACACAAAATGAAAAGTAAATTTGTCGAAAAAAGCGTTACATTCCCTTCATAACATGTTAAATGATAGACGAAATATAGGATTCAGTTTGAAATTGAACACTGTATTTTTTACCGAATAGGACTTATTTCTTATGCATTTTTTTAATCTTCACGATAGATACCCCTTCACGTTTGTACTAATAAACGTAGATATCCTATTTATACTTTAATCATTTTTCTACTTTAAATGTAATTTGCATATAAATAAACCGATAAAGTACTTCATTACATTTACTTACACAATTTGTGTAAACATATTTTCCTTAAATATTTTATTTTATAATACACTATGTAATAGTGTAATGCGGTGTTTTCTTGTGTTATTTAGTTATTTTTTACCCAAATGTAAAGTTTTCTGGAAAGTTTCCGCTACAGCCATTTGTTGGTGTCAAAGTTTCATTAAAAGATAAGAGATGCCCATTTTTTTTAATTTAAAGTGGAAGTGTAATTCTATGAAAAATGTCCATAGAGCAGAAAAATAATACTACGTATTTTGTATGTTAATCAAAAACTAATATAATCAATAGCGCGAAAATCTAAAGAAAATAGTTTTAAACAGAAT
Source organism: Maratus speculifer (assembly GCA_964019185.1). NCBI lineage: Eukaryota > Metazoa > Arthropoda > Arachnida > Araneae > Salticidae > Maratus > Maratus speculifer. Next base: position 47,855,305 of record OZ025299.1, on the reverse strand, counting down.
CTATAACGATCTCTTAAAAAATTGTAAATACAGCAATTATACTTCTTTTTGCATTTTATCAGACTAAGGGAATTAAATATAAATATATTTGACTATAGTAGCATAGCTGCCAACTTTTACGCTTTTTTACTACCACTAAAATTAAATATCAAAATTTATCAAGTGTAATCGATGAACTCGGCGATTCAATGAGTCAAAAATTTCTTTTAAATTTTAGTTTTTGGAAAAAAGCGTAAATGTTGGCAGCTATGTAGTAGTATTATTATAATTTTATTTAATCTAAAACATTATTCAAATCGCGATATTTTCTTACACTTTCATTAATGAGTTTACGAAGCAAATATATTCATGGAATTCATGCTGAAATTGAGAGACACGTCAGACACGGCGTTTTTGGTTGTTCATTTGAGTTTGAAATAGTTTCAAAAGCGTTTTCAATTTACGAATGTTTTCATTGATAAATTCATGATCAAATATATTTATGCTAGTCATGATGAAATTTAGAGAAAAATCATACATAGCATTTCTTAGTTGTTCATTCGTATGTTTTCGTTTCCCTTTAAAATAGTTAGCGAGACGTTTTCAATTTAAAGTCTCAAAAGTATTTCCAAGAACGGAAGAAACATTTACAAAAATTCAGTGTAGACTAATGTTTTCAAAAGATACTGTAAAGCCTTTATCTTCAGAAATCTTTCAGAAAATGAGAAATTTTAGAAATTAATTAGTTTTCTTAATTAACAAAAGCGTCTTCTTCAGAATCTACGAATGGAAAATAATTTCTTTTATTTCATAATCGTTTCTGTAGACGTCGGAAACTGATAATTTTCTAAGGTTTCTGGCTGTTCCTTCTTGACCTAACATCTGAAAACAAGGGAAAGGAATTTAAAATCTTCGAAAATACGAAGTTACATTGAAATTTTGTAAAATTATCTACTTTATCAAGAAATTTTTTGCAATCTTTTACCGTGCATAAAGGGTCATATCACAAGAAAAATACGTTACATACTACTAAAAATGTATTTATTAAAATTACAAAACATTGCTCAATGGTGCACAAAACAAGAACTTTAATATGAACTTGTACAATTAAAATAAAATAAAATATCAACGTTTCGGGCCGTCTTCAGGAAAATATGATATTGAAATGGCTAAAACTTTGCTTCCTGATCGAGAGATAATATTTCTAATAAAATAAAATTTGAAATGAATCAAAAGTTTAAATATGTTGCCACTTACACGTGAGTAAAAATTAAAATATTGCAAAGAGATACAAATTAAAAATTTTATTATATTATGCCATATTTTTGGTATATTATAGGATAAATTATCATTACAAGGTTTATTTTCTCGTGCAATGATTTCGGCAGATTCTCTTATTTTACCTTCAACTGGGTTATTGCACGGAACTTTTTACTTATTGTCCAATACATGTTTATACACTACATACGCTGTAAAAAAATAATAATAATAAAGAGAGAGAGAGAGAAGTATTTATGGATTTAGGAAAATCTACGAAATCATAATATAACCTTTTCCGAATTATACACGAATCCGAAAAACATTCCTTTGTGTTTAGAAATTAATTAGTTTTTTTAAATTAACAAAAGTTTCTTCTTCAGAATCTACGAATGACAAATAATTTCTTTTATTTCATAACCGTTTCTGTAAAACTCGGAAACTTCTAATTTCTAAGGTTTCTGGTTGTCCCTTCTTGACATAACATTTGAAAACAAGGGTAAGGTATTTAAAATCTCTTAAAATACGAAGTTACATTGAATTTTCCTAAAAGTATGTGCTTTATGGAGAAATATTTCTGCAATTCTTTACCGTGCTTTACCGTATTCGCAATTCTTTACCGTATGATTATATCGAAAGAAAAAATACTTTTTATACGCTGTAATAAACAGGAAAACGTTTCTGGATATAGAAAAACTGCGAATTAATAACATAGCGTTTCCCGAGTCATACACGAATCCGAAAAACATTCCTTTATGTTTAGAAATAATTTAATAATAGGAATTTAAAATCTCTTAAAATACGAAGTTACATTGAATTTTCCTAAAAGTATGTGCTTTATGGAGAAATATTTCTGCAATTCTTTACCGTGCTTTACCGTATTCGCAATTCTTTACCGTATGATTATATCAAAAGAAAAAATACTTTTTATACGCTGTAAAAAACAGGAAAAAGTTTCTGGATATAGAAAAACTACGAATTAATAACATAGCGTTTTCCGAGTCATACACAAATCCGAAAAACATTCCTTTATGTTCAGAAATTAATTAGTTTTCTAAATTAACAAAAGTATTCTCTTTCGACTTTACGATTGGCAATTAATTTTCCAAAATTGTTTCCATAAACTTCGGAAACTTTTAATTTTCTAAAGTTTCTGGTTGGTTCTTCTTGAACTAAAATTCGAAAACAAGTAAAAATAATTTAAGGGGCCTAGTACCTTTTTAACTCATTGAAAATCGGTAAAAACATTGAAAGTTTGAATTAGTGTAACTCCTTAATTTTTTATATATAAACATAAAATTTTGGATTTTGATTAAATAGATTGTTTTTTAATACAGTACCCTAGATACTGGCTAGTTTTTTGCTGAATTTGTGTACTGTTGAATTTAAAACATCTCTTTATTTCACTCCGCAAGTCATTGCGCGCATGATATCTTAAGAACGTATGAATGGATATTTATGAAAATTATTGTATATAATATGAATGTACTTATTTTTAAAATGACCTACTCTTAGATCAAAATTATTTCATTAACTATAAAAGATCAATATTTTTGTTTAAAAAATCATAAAATTATATTTTTTAATCAATAAAACATGTCATAACTAAAATTATTACCACTCTACATTCTTAAAATAGATCATTTTAAACACACATATCTGTTTAATAACTACACTTAATTTCAGAATAATCCATACATACGTTCTCAAGATATCGTGCGCGCAATGACTTACAGAGTGATAAAAAGAGATTTTTTTTAATTTCAACAATACACAAATTCTGTAAAAGACTAGTCAGTATCTAGTGGTATTATAATAACAAGTAAAAAAAAAATCATGCGTTGAGCATAGATTATGAAGCACTTTCCAACACTTCATGAAATCTTTAACAAAACTTCGTTATTTAGTAAAATAAGGGTTTATAGCCAAATATGTACTCTAATATTTTTGAACAGCCGTGTGTTTTATCTGTCAGTTGGTATACATACTATAAAGGGTGTCCCAAAAGGTCGTTTACAAGCTTAACATGCTGGTCTGTCATATCATGATGAACAATATTAAATAGGAAACTAAGGGTCACAGACGTCTTCCAAAGGAGATATGCGCCATTAAAATTTAGGGTCCAAAAATTCAAATGATTATAAAAAACAGAAAAATTGGTCGATTCGTTTGCGGTTTTCACTAAAACTATTCTTTATGTCAGTATTTTCTTGAAAATAAATTAATAAGATAAATTTCAAAAAATGTCGATAGAGGGCGCTTTAGACTTTGGAATAACGATAAACTAGTTGTTATCATTATTTTTTGCATCTCATTAAATTTTTTTAGAAGCTTAGACATAAACTTAAATTTTGAGCTCAAAATCTGAATCGTTGGAAGTGGTTAAGTAGCGCAAACTGAATTGCGGGGGGAGGTTCAAATTTCAAATGATTATAAAAAAACGGAAAAATTGGTCAATTGATTAGCGATTTTCACTAAAATTATTCTTTATGTCAGTATTATCTTGAAAATAATTTATAAAGATAAAATTCAAAAAATGCCGATAGAAGGCGCTTTAGACTTTGGAGTAACGTACAACTATTTTTTTCCGTTATTTTTTGAATCTCATAAATTTTTTTTAGAAGCTTAGACATAAACTTAAATTTTGAGATGAAAATCTGAATCGTTGGGAGTGGTAAAGTAGCGAAAACTGAACTGTGTTCAATGGGAGTAAAAGGTTCAAATTTCAAATGATTATAAAAAACGGAAAAATTGGTCAGTTTTCGCTAAAATTATTCTCTATGTCAATATTTCCTTGAAAATAAATTTTAAAGATAGATTTAAAAAAATCCGTTAGAGGGCGCCTTAAACTTTAGAATAACCATCAATTATATTTAACCGTTTTTTTTTTCCATCTAATTAAATGCTTGCAAAAGTTTAGACTTAAATTTTGTGCTCAAAATCTAAATCGATAGGAGGGGTTAAGAAGCGCAAATTGAACTGTGTTCAGGAGTTGAAATGTTACCTTCCCCACCCCTCGAACGCAGTTCAATTTTTGGCCGCTTAATTGCTCACAACGATGCAGATTTTGAGCACAAAATTTAAGTTTGAATTTTTACAAACATTTTATTAGATACAAAAAAAAAAAAAAAAAAAAACTGTTAAAAATAGTTGTTGGTTACTATAAAGTTTAGGCGCCCTCTGACGGAATTTTTTGAAAGATATCTGTAAAATTTATTTTCAAGAAAATATTGATATAAAGAATAGTTTTAGCGAAAACTGACCAATTTTTCCGTTTTTTATAATCATTTGAAATTTGAACCTCCCCACCCCCACTGAACACAGTTCAGTTTGTACTACTTAACGACCCCCAACGATTCAGATTTTTATCTCAAAATTTAAGTTTATGTCTAAGCTTCTAAAAATATTTTATGAGATGCAAGAAATAACGGAAAAAATAGTTGTACGTTACTCCAAAGTCTAAAGCGCCCTCTATCGGCATTTTTTGAATTTTATGTTTATAAATTATTTTCAAGATAATACTGACATAAAGAATAATTTTAGTGAAAATCGCAAATCAATTGACCAATTTTTCCGTTTTTTATAATCATTTGAAATTTGAACCTCCCCCCGCAGTTCAGTTTGCGCTACTTAACCACTTCCAGCTATTTAGATTTTGAGCTCAAAATTTAAGCTTATGTCTAAGCTTCTAAAAAAATTTAATGAGATGCAAAAAATAATGGTAAAAACCAGTTTATCGTTACTCCAAAGTCTAAAGCGCCCTCTATTGACAGTTTTTGAAAGTTATCTTTATAACTTATTTTCAAGAAAATATTGACATAAAGAATAGTTTTAGTGAAAACCGCAAACGAATCGACCAATTTTTCTGTTTTTTATAATCGTTTGAATTTTTGGACCCTAAACTTTAATGGCGCATATCTCCTTTGGAAGACGTTTGGGACCCTTAGTTTCCTATTTAATATTGTTCATCATGATATGACAGACCATCATGTTAAGTTTGTAAACGACCTTTTGGGACACCCTGTATAATGGGAAAATTCAGTTTAGTAAGAAATCGCCCAGTAGCTTGAAATTTATTTTTCAGCAATTTATACTATCAGATAGAAACTTATCTGAAGACTTTTGTTCAGCCCTGTAGTTAATATTGTACCTTTATTACACGTCAGTATTAAGCTAAAATCTATTTTAAACTAAAACACTTAAAACAGCTGAAATCATATTTTCAGAAATTATCATTCATTGGTATCCCTAAACCCAATTCTTTGCGTGGCCCTGTATATCATTTTATCTATATACTGACATTTCTTAGTAAATTGTATGCAGTTCAGCGTAAAAATGAATTACTTATTTAAGAACCATCTTTAAGTAATTTATGTTCATATTCACTAACGTTAGCGAACTCTTTTGGGTAGCCCTGTATATCAACTATAGCATTTATACACATCATGCAATGTGCATATATTTAGTGAAACTTAAATGCATTTCATCCATCCATCAGCCGTCATCGAATACATATACAGTACATCGGAAAGAATATACTATTTGAAATCTTTTGAGTGTCCCTGTAGTGTACTCCTGTAGAGCGATGTACTTCATTTTATGCAAGACAGTATCGTATAATTTATATTAAGCCTCATTGATACATATCAATTTTACTATACATGAAACAGTTTCATACATTTAAAATATGTCTCACAAAATTCCCCCTCTTTACTATTATCTAATGGAATACTTTTGTGTGTTCCTGTAAATGAGTAATAGCTATATTTTCACCGCATATTTTATAGAATACATATTTTAGTCCATCTTGTGAAAGGAAATAAATTTTAACATGTTTGACAGCATGTAACATCTTTAAAATTCCTTTGAAAAGATTTTCCCTCATAGGCCGTAATGTAATGGAAAACTTTTGACTCTCCCTGTAAATAAACTAATCATGGTAGAAACTTCATTTTCAATAGGGTTCGTGCTGGGGTAAACGTCAATAACGTGAAAAATTTCAGGGCAATCGGAGTATATTTACGGGAGTAAGAGCGCGGACAGACGGGCAGACGACGAGACAAACCGAATGCATAAGCACTTTTCAACTTTGTTATAAAGTGCTAAAAAGCATAATCTGTTTAATCAAAAGCCAAAATTTCATGTCTATACATAAAAAAAATAATGGAGATACGCTAATTTAAACCTTCTATGTTTTTGTTGATTTTCAACAAGTTTAAAAGGTAGAAGACCCCTTAAAATCTTCGAAAACACGAAGTTCCATTGAATTTTCGTAAAAAAAAAAAAAAAAAAAAAAAAAAGAAAGAAAGAAAAGAGAGAGAAGGGTTTCTGGATTTCGAAAAACTTTAGAAATAATATTATAACCTTTTCTGAATCTTACACGAATCTGAAAAAAAAAACACTGCTTTACCTTTAGAAACCTCAGTAACTGAAAAGTAGTCAAGATTTAAAATATCATTTCTGAAATTAAAGTTTATTTCGCTGCGTTAACAAAAAAAAGAATAAATTAAATTAAATAAAAATAAAATAATAAAAATAAATAAATAAAAGCATTAAAGAAGAATTTAAATTGCATTAATCAGTTATCTTAAGGGGATAGTACCCTCTAACTGATCAAATATGCTAGAAAACTGAATCAACTTCCATAAATTTTTGGAAACTAACTAATGAAATTAATTCGGTGAATTTTTTTGCGATTATTAAGTATAACATTACTCGTTATAATAAACAAAACAGATTTATGAAAAATATTTAATTATGGAAACTTAATTAAGTAACCTATTGTTTTTTTTATTTTCGCAAATATCATTACGCGCATATTTCTTAAAAACTATAAAATAATCGGATGAAAATTTTGCCGTAGTATTCTATTTCTGCACAAAATAAAAAAAAATCATTGAAAAAAAATATTCAAATGGAAAAAAAGTATGCAAAGAGGGTTATAGTTTTTCTTTATTTAAATTTTTATTGTTTATTATCTATATTATAAATGAGGATTATTAACCCATTCGTGCCCACCACTTTTGCGCAAATTTTATTCGGTTGGCACCACTATTTTTAAAAGAATTAAATTTAGTTCATTAATTGCGAAAATGTTTCAATTAAATAAAATAAAGATTGCTGTTCTTTTTTACCGGTGTCAAAAACAGTGCTACATGCATCTTTTGAAACGTCCCTAAAAAGGGACGCTAGGCACTAATGGGTTAAAATGATTTTAGTTCATTATGTTAAGCAGAGTGTTATCTTTAAATTGAAATCTATTTAAAAAGTTACTAAATTAAAATGAACATGAGATATCAATGGCGCAGTGATACATAGTAATTATGAAAACAAGAAATCAGTTAAAATTTTCCAATTAATTTAACCATTTTTCATAAATCTGACTTGTTTATTGTAATTATTTACTTAATAATCTTTAAAAAAACAGTGAATTTGTTTTATTAGTTAGTTCGTGAAAAAGTATGGAAATTACCGTAATTTCCTGCGTATAATCAGCGCATCAAACAATCATTTTTCGACCCAGAAATTTTATTAAATAAAATATAGCTTTTTAGATCGCCGTAAATATTTGGCTTCAACTACAAAATAAAATTTCTGGGTCGAAAAAGAATTGTTTGATCCGCGGATTAAACGCAGGAAATTACGACAAATCAGTTTTCTAAGATTATTGACAATTGAAGAAGAACTGTTCCTTAATGCCAAATACAGGCCTCCCAAATGGTCCGCAAATTGAACACCAGTATTTTTAAACAGAAAACTGGTACAGTGAAGGTAGGTTTCTACAGTATTTGCGCTAGAATCAACTTCCGAGGGTGGTTTCTGGGCGGTTTTCAAGAAAAATCTAAAAAGAAAAATTTTATAAGTATATAATTAAGAATATAAGAATTGTATAATTCCCATTTGGGAGCCCTGAAAATATGATTTCGGGGTTCTATTATCCATTCTCAACTATTATTACGACGGTATTAATATTAAATTTAACATTGTTTTGTTAATGTTTTATGCAAAAATTATGTTACCCTGTTAATAATGTTCATTTGAGAATTAATAGTATTCTAAAAACATATATATTTTGTGTTCATATAGCTGATTAATTCACTGTAAATAGTACTCGGGCACGCTTCGATTTTTTGTTTATTTTTTTGTTTATTTCTATTTTATTTTATTTTATTTTATTTTATTTTATTTTATTTTATTTTATTCTTTGATTTCCACCAAAATAATTTTTTTTTCTGAAATGCTTCTGTAAACATTAAACATTTTTCTGAGGTTTCTAAAGATTAAAAATCGGTTATCAAAATTGTGGATAATTCAAAAGACATATGTCAATATTTTTGTACAATTTTGATAGATTCAAAAGCAAATTTGCTTCCTATACAATGTACTATATTGAATCAGAAATTAACTTTTAAAAAAGCGACCATTTGTGGTGTTTCTTTGGAGCTTCTAACTGACGTGGTGTTTCCTAAGAACCTAAAAAATAAATTAGAGCTTTTAAAAGCAGTTTTTAACATACATTATATTCATAACACCCAGTTTTCTAAAGATATATTAACCCATTAATGCCTGAATTATTTTCTTCGTTAAAATTCAAACTTTGCATTTTCCCATCACTTTTAAAGCAAGAATAACTTTTATCTTATTTTATCGAGGGCTTTGTCTGGAAAAAGAAAGTATTTATTTATCCTCCTTTTTTACTGGTGTGAAATCGCTTACTTCAATATTTTAAAACTGTCCCAAAAATGGGACGCCAGGCACTAATGGCTTAAATTATCCACTTCTTTTTTAATAACATTAGTAATTTCAAGAAGGACAAAAGCGGTGATAAATTTTACCTTGCTCTTTGACAATGTCATTGTAATAAATATTATGTTTTAACATTTTTTCAAGAATTGATATTAAGACCCCACATTAGAGACTGAAAAAGACCCGGATGATAATGTTAAGTCTATGGGGACTTTTTTTAAATATCTTGCTCAAATTTTAATATTTCTACATGATTTTTTTTCTCATAGGATAGCTGAGAACGATCTTCAACCGGGATAGTTTTTACTTTTTCAATTGTGGCTTCAGATTTTTTTTAAAAATAAAATTAGTTTATCTTTCGAAACCGGTTAGAACGAGTTTTAAATTGAAACTGTCTTAATATAAATATATATATAACCAAAACCGATAAAGTAAAAACTATCCTGGTTGTAAATCCTCCTCAGCTGTCCTATGCAAAAAAAATCATGTAAAAATATTAAAATTTGAGCGAGATATTTGAAAAGAACGCCCCCATAGACTTAACATTGTCATCCGGGTATTTTTCAGTGACTAGTGTGGAGCCTTAATGGGTATTATTGAGAATTTGAGTGGCATTGACGAGATAACTTTTTGAAAACATCAAATGAGATACCTCGATTTCCGAAATTTTTTGATAATCTAAAATATAAGGCATAGTATACAACAAAATAAGCCCTTCTTTCTAAAATGCTTCGGCAAATCTCGAACTTTTTTTTTCTAATGCCTATGATGATAAAAAAGGCTCTTCAAAATTGTGGATAATTTGAAAAAGATATGTCATATTTTTCTACAATTTTGCTAGATCTAGAAACATTTATGTTTTCTTTTAGAATGAACTGATTTGAATCAGAAAATAACTTAAAAAAAGCAATCCTTTGAGTTTTTCCTTTGAAACTTCTAATTGACGCGATGATTCATAAGGATCTAAAGCAAAAATTGGAACATACCAAATCAATTTTTAACACACATTATATTCATACATCCTGTTTTTTAAAGATGTATTAACTTTCCTTCCTCTTTTTAATAACATTAGTAATTTCAGGAAGAACAAAAGCGGTGATAAATCTTAAGTTGCTCTTTGGCAATGTTTGTCATTGTACAGGGTGGCGAGTGGTAAGGGATAAACATGTTAAAAAAAAGAGGAAACTATCAGCATTTTCGTACAGAATATACAGGGTTTATTACAAATGTAACTTCAGGGCTTTTTTATGTTATTAAGTCAGAAACGTAAATGTTTCCCTGACAACTCAAAGGAGAGGGTGTTAACTAGAATTTCGTGCTGCAAATGTGTCATGCGCTTGTAGTTGCCATGGTTGCTGCGCGAACGTCATATTCAAAACGGCGTTTAAGTATTTTTGGGCAGTAGAGAGCGTTTCGTGTACTAGAATTTTCAAAGTATGAATCGCTTATAACCATTCAGGGAGCATTCCAGAAGGCATACAAGTGCAAACCAGCAACCCAGCAAAGCATTCTGCACTGGTATCGACTTTTCAAAGAAACCCGTTGGTTATGTAAAGGCAAAAGTTCCTTTCGACTAATAGTTACTGAAGAAACAGTGAACCAGTTAGAGAGAGATTCATCTGTAGTTCCAAGAAATCGACAAATCGCGCTAGCCGCGAACTTTCTATTTCACACCCAATTGCGTGGAAATTTTTTAGAACGATCATCTTGGTATCTGCCGTATCACTCAAGGAGCTCATATTGAACAGCATCATGTTTGGACGTCAGTCTTGTTTATTTTCGGTTTATTTACATATATAACTCATTGTTGTAACCCAATTATTTTCCGAAATAAACGCTTCGGAAAACTAATGATTTTTTTATTACAACCCTGTTCTTTAAACAATATAATGGTATTAAAGAATGCGAATTTCTTTTTAAGGGTGCATTCGAAAAAACACTTTTCCACCTTCATCAGCTCGAAATTTTCTGATACAATTTCAGACACATTTTTAAAAGTAGAAACATGAAACTTGCTGAGGGGATTTTTGAAGAGACGGATAAGGTGCTGTGTGATGTCTTTTTACGCTCCATTCATTAGAATTTGATTTATAATCAATTACCTTCTCAGTGCGACCCTTTTTTTCGTTCCCAAATCTCCCGCTTCGGAAAAATCGGTTCAAAATGCCGTTTTTGATTGCTGTTTTTGCAATATTTTCTGCATTTATTGAAGAATCGATAATCACGGCACCTTGTGTACTTTCTAAATTAGACAATTTGTCAGTATGATGCATTTGAGGGTAAAAAGGATTTTAAAAATAAATCGGAAAATAAGCAGTTCGAATCGAAATACACCCTTAACAAAATATTGTTACTTAATACCTTTTTTTTACTGTGTTTTTTCCCTGACCACTCGCTATCCCGTTGTAATAACATGTTTTAACATGTTTCCGAAAACTCATGTTAATTGGGATTCAGGGATAGGGATTCAGTTGACAGGCATTGATAAAAATACTTTTTTCAAAACATGAAATCAGATACCTCTTGCTCCGAAATTTTGTGATTACCTAAAATATAAGACATAACTTGTCAATAGTACTCAAGTCACAAAATCAGGGCTCCCAAATCGTCCGCGAACTGAACATCAGTATTTTTTAACAGAAATTTTCATGATGGGTTTCTACAGAATTTGCGCAAAAACGAACATCCAAGGTTGGTTTATCGGCAATTTGCTAGGAAAAATCTAAAAAGAAAATTTCCCTGAGAAAATTCTGATGTTCAGTTGGCGGATCAATTGGGAGCCCTGCAAAGTCATAAATGAACTATGAAATATAACTAAGCTTCTTGCTAGTAATTAATAAGTACTCTATAAGTGTGTACTGTCCTTACTTTTGAGGATACTCTTATTTCCTATTTGTTATGTTAGTTTTATTTAATCGCACAAATCTATTACAAATGTCTGATTTTCACCACTAAATTTTAATTGCATTTTTTTCCTTATTAAATCTAAAAATCCTGTCATTACATAAGCCAGTAAATACCATTAATGTTTAGTGGTAGAAATCAGCCATTTCGGGCGCAGCGCTTGCGTCCCTGGATTATGAGGTAAAGATTACTAATCAAAAATATTGGCATTCACTTTTAAAGACCATATATATATATCACTCAAAAAGCTCAAATTCTTCCCATTAGCAAACAAGAAATCTATTTTTGTTTTTGTTGTCTTAAACAAAATTATAATACCACTAATGCTTCTGCATGGCAAGTGTTCAGATTCAATTAACCTCATTTATTTTACTGATAATATTTTAATTATATGTAGTATTAAAATGCATATGTTTAGATCGCAAAACTACTTAGTAAAAGATAAACATTTATTCTTTAAAACTATCTTTGAAACGATATTATTAATTTAGTATATTTGCTAGAATCCTGTGGTAACTTCTATTCAGTGCAGAGCTGCTAGATAGAAAAAAAATCTTCAAAAAAATTTTTTCTTAAAATTCTATCTGTACTTGAGATAATTATACTTTGGCAAATCTCGTATAATATAAAAACGTTAGAATAAAGGTAAATTTTCGATTACTAAAACATATTGTATGGAACTTATAATAAAAATGGCGAAATCTATAGAAAGAATAAAACTTCGTGTCTTTTTATTAAAAAAAAAAAAAAAATTGATTATTTTGCATTTGTTAATTCTAATCTTTAATACACAGATTATTTGAGGGAGAAAAGTGGCCAACCTGAGAAAACCGAAGAAGAACTGTCTGAAGATGAAAAGATCGCTTTACTCGGGAAACCACGATTGGGAGAAGTATGCAAAGCGCAAATAAGGATCAAAGAAAGCAGGGAATTTAAAGTAAGTCCTTTATTTATTTATTTATTTATTTAATTTCCCAGTGTAAGTGCAGTTCTTCATTTTTCGATGCATTAGCTCTTTGAGCTCTGGTGGGCAAATTTCTTGAAAAGCCCAAATGTCACTTTGGCACCAGTATTTTGCAAAGAAGAAAACCGATTAACCATATACACGAAAAAATGCATTAAACCTTTTTCAAGTAAATTTGGTTGAATTTTCTGCTACCGTTGTGACATTTTGGAATTAAAATTATGTGGTAAAAAATTCTACGATCAGAGCTCAAAGGGTTAACCCTTTGCGGCGCAGAAAAAATTCATTGCTTAAGTGTTGAAATTAATGACTGACACCGGAATTTGAAAACAACTTTATTTGTAAATAAGAAAACACTATATTTTTCATGCATTCAATAAACCGTAATTCTTTAAAACAAATTTCCGGTACCAATGTGGCGATTGGGACTTAAAAGTAAGTGGTATATCTACGAAACCACCGCGCCGCAAAGGGTTAAGAATCATAAATCAGTTCCAAATTAGAATCATTATTACACCCAATAAATCACTATCAGTGTTGCCAGTGGGCTACTTTTTAAAAATTCGGATTTCTTGATTGGTACCACTTTTTTGAAAGGGTAAATTACCTATTGTTTTCGCCTTAATTATCATGTCATTGAACAAGGCACATTTTATCATACGTAAAAAGTGGTGCCAATCAAGAAACTCAATTAAAAAAAAAAGTAGCCCATCTGGCAACACTGATCACTATCGCAGCGAAGGCCGCGGTAGTTGCGGGTTAAAATCTTTATTGGAACATATAAAAACTGACCAGATATATATATATTCAGATATATGTATTAATCTTCTTGGTAAGATAAATACATGATTTGTTCAAAACAACGTGAAGAAAAGCACAAAATCTTTTACATGAAAATTTTTTTACATTATTTTCTTTAACTTCTGCGAGAAAAAACAAAGGACAAGTAAAGGGGAATATCGGACAAAATGAAAGTAGAAACTTATTTAAAGGAGCTTTTAAACACCGCCGTAATACATTTATTTTTAGCTACTATGTGCTTTTTAACCATTATGAAAATGATCGCTGTTCTCGGTCGAGAATAGAGATATCTGAATCCTTCTGATGTCCGAATTTTTTAAAAACTCTGTTGCCACAATGACAAAAAAAGTCTTAAATGCGAGAAATAAAAATAACTAAAAAACAAATTGAGATATAGCTTTCAAACAAATTGTATTTAAAAGTACATTTTTGTCCCCTATACGACGGTGTAAAAATTAAAAAAGTGCGATGTTTAGAAGTTGAAAAATTTGCAGTATCGAAAATTCTAAAATTGAAATTTCATTTAAAATTTAAAAATGTTGCCATTTTCAGAAGGACATATGCGTTTCGCACAGATATGTTCGTCTTCTATAATATAGATAGGATAGATAAAACTATATAAGAAACTGAATGAATTCAGAAAAGAAGAAACACTATCACTTTTTTATTTTATTTTTAAAAAAATAATAAATCCTTTAGGAGGAAAATGATTGGATAAATGATCTATTTGAGCTTTTTCCCCTTTATTTAACTTTAATTGTAAAATAACCAGATAAAACTATATAAGAAATTGAATGAATTCAGAAAAGAAGAAACACTATCATCTTTTTATTTTATTTTTTTAAATAATAAATCCTATAGGAGGAAAATGATTGGATAAATGATCTATTTGAGCTTTTTCCCCTTTATTTAACTTTAATTGTAAAATAACCAGATAAAACTATATAAGAAATTGAATGAATTCAGAAAAGAAGAAACACTATCATCTTTTTATTTTATTTTTTTAAATAATAAATCCTATAGGAGGAAAATGATTGGATAAATGATCTATTTGAGCTTTTTCCCCTTTATTTAACTTTAATTGTAAAATAACCATGTATTGTTTACAAATAGTGAGGAAATATATATATATATTAGCAATTTTGATTCTTTTTGTGGAGAATAGTTTAAGCTCTTAGTTAATCATATGATTATTTAAAAAGAATCATTTTCTAAGTGGTCGCTGTAATTTGTCAAATTACATTTCTTTTATTACGTTTGTTTTATACTTCATACATTTACTAAAACTACATTATAAATATTTTGATAAAGGGAAATTTTCAGCTTGTAAGTAGCAATGATTCAAACATCATGTAGATTTAGTCCTTCGCTGCGCGTCTAATTATATATTTTCTAATTTTTATACTATGCATTATATATGTAGTGTTTCACTTGATTTCTAGTTAAACCTTCACTGAAAATAAATCAATGTTCCACATATACATATAACAGCAGCGTTAAGGTGATATTTTCTATAGCTGAATATTAATGCGTGAAAGAAACTGATGCCATGTTAAACTTGTATACATACGCTATATTTTCGTGTGGAGGATCTGTACCATGTTTATTTATTTTCCGTGAATCTGTTTACTGAACAACATACATCTGATTTGTGTGCTCGACATGAAGCCTGCTTATAAGTCATCGTCAATATACAGGGACGAGATAGCACAAGGAAATTTTACAACACAAGAGATATACAACCAGGAGCTCCATACAAAGAGTGCGGGCAATGGAGCCAGTGGGATTCGAACCCACAACCTCCTACGCTCGAAGGCGATTAGCAGAGTGGTGCTTTGAGCACTCGGCCACGGAGGCCCCCGTGAATCTAATATCACTGTGCTCCTATATTTACTTTTAGCTGAAGCATATTAGGTTTTAATTGAGGTACTTCTGGCATTAAAGCTAGTCGTGGTACATCTTTGCAACGAAATCAGAATCATTCTTTCGCTCATTTTTCACTTTACTCCTTTCTGGAACATTTCACTAGCTCATGAGTCATTTTTGTTTAAATTCTTGGGTAAAACACGTTTTCATTGAAAAATCGAAAAAAGAAACGCGTTTAAAAATTCTGGATATCACTTTGTTTGCTTTGTTTTGTTATTGTTGTTGAAAAAAAAATTTCATCATAAGACATAAGTTCCATGAAATATTTAAAAAAAACTAAAATCTAAATCACAGTATGCTTTATTTCTGCGAAAGTTTGTTAAAACTTATTTTAAGGAAACGACTTATACCAATTTTTGCTTAAACTCTTATTTTTATGTCAATAAACCGCTGTGTTACTTTTCAGTATTATACTAAATAGAAAAGTAAATAATTTAAAAGAAGAAGAGATGAAAGTTGACATTTTATTGCTTGCAATAGCTATAATATATTTTTGCGCATTTCTCTTACCACTTTTTTAAAGTGGCTTTTTTTTAAGTTTGCTTTATTTAATAGCAAAATTTAGCGATTATTGAAAAAAAGTCCTGCAAACGTTTAGCGTTAACATAAAAGCTATAAACTTAGAATCTATGATAAAGGTTTTTAAGCGAATTTTCGTACATGTAATTATTTTTATTATTGTATTTTTTAGAAGTTATTTACTTTTTTATGGTTCGGTTTTCAAATTTTATATTACACTTAAAATCCCTACAGTATCTGAAATTTTTTTAGTCAAACATGTATTTATAATTTGTGTAATAACACGATTGGAGGAACACTTTAATTATATGCAAAATGTTGAGTGGGTTTTTTTTAGCATTTACAAAACATTTCTTAATTTGAAAATGGTATGATTAATAAAATATTTTTTTAATATTATTTTAAATTTTAAGTGATTTTTGAAATTTTATCGCTTCTCTCAAAAAAGTTGACTAAGTACAGTTTTCATATTTTTAGCAATGGGATAACTATGATATCCATCTTATATAACTAAAAGACCGCATACTTATCTTATGAAATTTTACTTTCTATACTTAAATATTTGTTAATTACTAAAACAAATCTTGCAATTACTGTCTTATTCACAGATGTATATTTTTTAATGCGAAATCAAAATGATTAACATTATATTGCCTTCAGTTAGACTATATTGATGACAACACATATAAGTACTTCGGGTGTGCAACAAAATTCACATTGTAAAAATATAAAACATGCTAGCATATGGTTTTTATTAGCATGGATCATGCACAAAATGCAGCGAAAATGCATCGAAACTTGTTTCCTAAAATTTTATTCAAACCTTAAATAAGGATTTTAAAATTCTTTTGTTACTTTATTTATTTATTTTGCTTTATATATAAAATTAAATAGGTAATTTTTTAGAGTCAGATTTTTTTGTTGTTAAATGAATCACGACAACCTTTCACATGAAATGAACGATAACAAATAGTGATTTTGCTTACGTCATTTTATTTTAAATAGTAGACTTTTATTTCTTCAAATTCTATATAAAAGGTACTGTATAATAATATTTTCCCAATTCCAAATTGAAAAGCTAAATATTTAAGTACTGTTGATTTTTATAGCAACCAGTATTTCTCAAAAAATCAACAACAATACATATAAGTCATATTATTTAAATAACGAAATATTTCTTGTCAAAATTGCATTCGTTTTGACTAAAGGTAAACATCCCGAAGTACTGTTTCAATATTGTGGTCAATATTGCTAATATTGGCCAATATAGTCAATGTAATAATTCTGATATAAAATTGTTTCTGTGCTAGTGTAAGAACTGCTTTTTATAAATCAACAAGTATTCAGAACTTACAAAATTAAGCTAAAAAAATAAATTTCAGAAATCGAAATCATTTGATTCATTTTTTAGCCATTATGTCTGAAAAGCATATTTATCATACAATTTAACTCTTTTTATATATCCTGAAAATTCTCACTTTTTTAATTATGACAGATCTGAACCAGCAGTGATATTCAAGTCTCTGGTTTTAGAAGCATATTTAGATTTCGGGTTAGCGTTCAATAAATGCTTTACAAATTTATTAAGAAATTCGTTTCTATAAGCACGCATACTACAGAATGGCTTAATTACAAATTATACATACATATGAGATAATTTAGATCACTAGCAATCATCTTGATGGGACCTGATTTAGTTTTCTCAATTATCTGCAAGCATGTCGAAATCTGGTTGAATCCCAATTCCCGGCAAGCGACGAATTGATATAATTATTAATTTGCAGTCCAGAATCCTAACACGTAGTGGGCACAATATTAGAATTCCATTAGGAATTTTCCCGTAAAAATAAACAAGCTATGTTGAACACCAATAATTTTATTAGCTATCAAATAGGTGATAACAACTCCAATAAGTTTGGACGCATTGATGAGCTTTATTACATCTTAACACCAGAAAAAAAATGTAGCATAAATAGAGATTCACATCAACAATTGACAACAAACTGAACCCAGGTGACGTTAAAGGTGTATTCGAAAAAAAAAAATCCACCCTCAACAGTTCAAAATTTTCTGATACAACAACAGACTCATTTTTAAAAGTAGAAACATGAAACTTGCTGAAGTGATTTTTGAAGAGATGTATAAGGTGCCGTGTGATGTCATTTTGCTCTCAATCCATTAGAATTTGATTTATAAACAGTTTTTTTTCTCAGTTCGATCATTTTTTCGTTCCTAGATCTCCAGATTCGGAAATTTCTGTTCAAATTGTCAACTTTGACAGCATTTTTTTGCAATATTTTCTACATTCACCAAAAAATCGACAAACACGGCTCATTATGTACTTTCTAAATAAGAGATTTTGAAAGTTTGGTGCATTTGAGAACAAAAATTAATTTAAAAATAAATCGGAAAATATGCAGTTTGGATCGGAATACAGCCCAAAAAACGCATTTTTTTTTTTTTTTTTTTTTTTTTTTTTTTTTTTTCAAGACAGCGTAATCTTGTTTTATACTAGGATAGCGGAAGCACACTGATCACAGAATTATCTTCAGAACGACAACGAAATTTAGAGATGACTCCACCTCAAATAAACAACCAATGAGAAAGCAAGAGGAGGCAGCAAAAATTAACCAATTAATGCCTGAGTTATTTTCTTCGTTAAAATTCAAATATTGCATTTTCCCACCACTTTTAAAGAAAGAATAACTTTTATCTTAATTTATCGAGGACTTTGTCTCGAGAAAGAAAGTGTTTATTTACCCTCCTTTTTTACTGGTGTGAAATGCGCTTACTTGAATATTTTAAAACTGCCCCAAAAATGGGACGCTAGGCACTAATGGGTTAAGTATTTCCTGTTGTCCAACGTAGTGATTTTTTATGTAATGCGGCAGGTGTGCGGCTCGCAAAGATTGATGGTTTATCGAATAATATTTGCAATAGAAATAACAGATATCAAGAGACAAATGTCAAATATGTCAAATGAAAGAATAAAATAAATTAGTGTGTTTTAAGAAGAGTGTTGCTTTCAACTGATTTAGATTTTTAGAAGAAGAATAAAAGAATGCGTTGATTAAAGGCATGGGATTAAAATATAATTGATATGATGAGACTTTATTAAAAGACAAAGGAAAAAAGTAGATATAATAACAATTTTGCATAAAATAAGTAAGGTAAAATGGCGATCAATTTTCAGTATTACCTATGTATTCTTTATCCTTCAGTCTTTATATTTTATCAATTTTTTTACTGTTCAAACAAAAAAAAGTTTTTTTTTAATTGAAAAAGTGATAAGAAGCTTAGAATTTAACTGAAATTAATTCTAAAAAAATTGATTTAAAATATCTGTGATGAAAAACCTTGATGATTATGAACATCATACAAGGGAACGAAAAATTAATTAATGAAAACAGTATATTTTAAATTTTAACATGCTTGGTAAAATTATAGATGCTGAATCTATAAATACATGTTCTGAATTATTTAAGTAAAAAAAACAACGTGAAAACACTTAATTTCAGATAATCCTTTCTTTTGGCAACAAATGTAATGTAAAAATTTCAAATATATTTCTCTTTCACTAAAATACTTCCACGAGATACAACTTTTTTTAATGCTTTGACCAATTGTAAAACGGAAATTAATCACGTATTATAAATTAACTGGAACAATCTATTATTACGACAAAGAAAAAGTATTCTATGTTTTATTATTATTATCTATTTTAAAAATAAATTAATAGTTTTTTTTTCTTTTTAAGCACAGCAAGTGGAATGTAGTCAGAACTAAATATATTTTTTTCAATCATTCAATATATATATACACTGGTGTCCAAAATTTAAGCATAATTGGTAATTAAGTAATTATTTTTAAGTAATGAAAGAAATATGAATCGGAATGTGCTGAAACTCCAGGTGTGTAAACAAAATAATACGCGTCACATATTTTCGCGAAGAGTTTTCATCGAAATCGAACAGGGGACCGTCAACAAATTGAAAAAGAACGAAGATCTTTTGGATAACCCTGTCAAAACTAATGTAGCAAAAGCTTTCAAACTGCACATTATGATTAATTGGCTTATTGTAATGTACTGTGTTAATTTTTACAAGGATAGCATGTATATTCGTAGAGAAATTAAGGTTTTTATAAAAACAGTCCTAAGTTTTTTGCTTATAATTTGCAGAGTTCTTAATATAAAATAGTGTTCTTTTTTGAAAAAATGACAAACATCATTGTACACAATACCCTGTCATCAGAATTAAAAAATAATAAAAATTGTATGACAAATGAGCAGGTTTACTAAATAATTTTTTACTGCGCATGCGTGAACGCTATTAAAATTTCATTTGCATATTATGTTAGTTAAATGTATAGTGCAACTTTTGTGAAAGTCTCAAAAACATAGCTTAAAAATTCTGAAAATTATCGTTGATAGAATGAGATCAAAATCCTTTATTCCCTAAATGAAGCAAAAAGATGAGGGGCTGTATCCATATTCCATTGTTTAGTGCCTACACAATATTGCACGTACAACTATATTTAGGTAAAACCCCTGACTTTTTTGCTTCCTTTAGGAATAACGGATTTTGAGTTGATTCTATAGGCTCCCATTTTCAGAATTTTCAAGCTATGTTTTTGAAACTTTTACAGAAGTTGCTCTATACATTTAGCTAACTCAATATGCAAATGACATTTTGATATCGTTTACGCATGCGCAATGAAAAATTATTTACTAAACATACTCATTTTTCATACAATTTTTATTATTTTTAAATTCTGATGACAGGATATTGTGTACAATGATGTTTGTCATATTTTCAGAAAAGAACATTATTTTATAATAAGAACTCTGCAAATTATAAGCAAAAAACTTGAAAAAATTTAGGACTGTTTTTATAAAAACCTTAATTTCTCTACGAGTATACATGCTATCCTTGTAAAAATTAAAACAGTACATTACGATAAGCCAATTAATCATAATGTGCAGTTTGAACGCTTTTGCTACATTAGTTTTGACAGGGTTATCCAAAAGATCTTCGTTCTTTTTCAATTTGTTGACGGTCCCCTGTTCGATTTCGGGGAAAATTCTTCGCGAAAATATGTGACGCGTACTATTTTGTTTACACATCTGGAGTTTCAGCACATTCCGATTCATATTTCTTTCATTACTTAAAAATAATTACTTAATTACCAATTATGCTTAAATTTTGGACACCAGTGTATAAACATTAAGAAATCGGAAAATATAGTGAATTGTGAATAAAATTTACGTCAGTATTTTTTTTCTTTAATATAAGTTAACGATATAAATATATTCCTGGATAGTTTTATTTTGTCTCTGACAATCTGAGAAAATTATATTACTTACACTTTTTTTTTTACTTCAAAGGCTTCTTTTGTACCATAAGAAGATACAAAGGTTCGAAGATATTTAATTAAAATTTTTAATCGTTTTACTTTAAAATCGTAATATTTTATTCTTAAGAATTTTTTGTCAAATATTTCCTTTCTATTTTCAGATTTTTAAATTCCTCATTTTTATAGTAATTAATGACTGTCAATTGTGTACGTTTTTAAGTTCATTTGACTTCGTTCAGCATTCAAGAAAAATTTGTAAAATTGAAAAATCACATCTTACAAATATACTAATAATGGAATGACTTACTAAAATTAAAGAATATTTACTTTTACTTTAATTAAGGCTAAAGATTATAACCCTTTTTGTACATTAGTAAATCTTAAATAATGGTAAAGATAGTTCCTTTATTTAAATCGTAAGAAACTAAAAGATGTAAATAAAAATACAGGGTCTGTTCACTAAGTAATGAGACTGATTTCATAAAATTTATTTGTTGGAAGATAAAATTATACACAATTAATATTTATCGAAATAATCATCTGCTGCATAAATACATCTTTGCCAACGACCTACTGCCTATTTAACATGCTTGGAAGTATTCAGCAGAAATTCTGTTCAGAACACACGTTATATCCCCCCCCCCCCGCCAAGTTCTTCAGATTGTCCAAATTATGAACTTGTACGCCTTATTTTAACCGAGGGAATAGAAAAAAATCTGGCAGTGACGGCTCAACTGTAAAATGGTTAGTGCAGCGCTTCGACACTGTGTTTTGCCAGGAACTGAGTCACTTTGAAGGA
The DNA here is from genome assembly GCA_964019185.1 of Maratus speculifer. Classification (NCBI taxonomy): domain Eukaryota; kingdom Metazoa; phylum Arthropoda; class Arachnida; order Araneae; family Salticidae; genus Maratus; species Maratus speculifer. The sequence goes on along the minus strand of OZ025299.1, from coordinate 47,833,055 downwards.
TGTTGGAACCAGCTTGTCACAAATTTTCGATACTTGAAAATCTTCTCTTTCCGATTGAATGCAAGACCAATTTTGTAATATCCAACATCTCTTTAATAATTCGTACACTCATGCGATAATCAGAGTCCAAAAGCGGTTTAATTTTAGTCACATAGACTGAAGTTTGGAACTTTACTCTTAGTGTGTTTTTCGTCATCGACGTCTTCTCTTTCGTCTTTGGAGACTTTGTGCAACCTAATGCTTTAACCTTGGACAAATAATCCTTCCTCTAGGCCTCTTGTAACATGGTAAGCATCTCATTAGCCGATTTGTTTAGTTTCAAACAGAATTTTATGGCTTATAGACTCCTTACATTGACGTCACAGAAACGACTGATACTGTAATCCGGTGCACATCTGGAGCACATAGAGAACGTCATAATTCCCCGTTTGTCGCTTAAAGCATGTGCCGTCTTTCTGTTTAATTTTGATTTTTTTTTTTTGTCTTGAATTATTTTTCTAAGTATTTAAAAAATAAAGCTCAAATCACTATGTTTACATGTCAGGTAATACCACATTTGCCTTATGTTTGGGCGCCAGATGAAGCATGTGATATCATATGCAAGGGGTCTATTGATGCTCAACCACCCCGGCTTAAGGACCGCGCAGACATTACTACTCTGAAATTAAACGTTATTCCCGGAACTCCCTTTTCTTTTCTCCCATTTGCGGTTTACTGACGATGGAAAACGAGAGAGATACAATGGTCAAGGGATATCACTAGCTTAACCCTACTTATGGGAAGATTCCCGTGCTAGTCTTGAATTGAAATTGAACTGAAAAATTCATTTACATCAAACGCGCCGCCTGCAAACCGCAAAAAAACTTTGTGTGTGCCTGCAGCCTTATACTGAAAAACCTAAAGTCACATTCAAACATTTGTCTGCTTTACGAAAGAGCAGAGACCTGCAAAGACCACCTGATTCTGTAGCTGAAAGTCTCTACCGCACATACAGTCCTCAAATACTTCCCCCTCTTTTGGTTTTGTGTTTCGAGCGAAAAATTCAGTCTCATTACTTTCTGAGCAGACTCTGTGGTTCTATAAATTTAGTTACCTATAAGTATTTTAAAATTATCTATAATTTTAAACTCAAGACTAAATTAAAGTCACATAAAATCATTGAAAATAATATATTTTAACAATGTTTTAAAATTAATCTAAGCAACAACAACAAAAAAAAAATAATTAATAAATATCCTCAATGTTTAAAAAAATGTATCTATAATGAAAACAACATTAATTTAAAATAGTCTCAACTTCATAAACGACAAATTGAAGGGAAAAAAAGTGAGATTCATTTCTCTTTTACAAAAAAAATTACTTCGGAAAAATGCAAGTTTTTTTTTCATTAATTATAAAAAGCGATTCTTATCAAATTGCACTGTAATTGGCAGTAAAAATTTGCGAAAACATAAAGAAAAAACCCAACGTTTTTCTTTATTCTTATTTATTTTGGGAAGATTATAGATAATATTATTTTATTTCACTTTTAATTGCAACAAGATTTCAATTCTCAAGTGGTGATATCTAAATGTCTTTTCATTCGACTGAAAATATAGTTTTTTTTTAAACTCACCTGTAAAACATGTGTCAATATTTTGTTTATTTCATCATTAAACCTTTCAAAACAGATTTTTTTTCATTTTGAGAACAAAATTATTATTACTTTAATAATGTTAATCTTAGCTATCCATGTAGATTTACTGATGTTTAAAGATTATTTCGTTGTCTGAAATGCAACTAATGTACATATTTTGTATATTATTCAATTCACATTGATATGATAGTAGGCAAAGGAATCGTTTTTATATATTATATATATATTAAACTTTCTAATTTTTTTCCGTTTTATCACACATGATTTATTCAGAAAAGTAACCTATGTTTTAAATTTAAAGAGCACTCTCTTAAAATATCAGCCACAAAATAACTCAAGTTGAGCCGAAATCCACTCATCTCACGTTTTGAAAGGCAGCTTCTCGATAAGAGTTGAAATAACTCGAGTGAACGAGTTGTTTTTGTGCAAATTAAATCAAGTTGAGCTATTTAAATAACCAATTTAAATCAAGAAGATTCAATCGTTTGAAAAACAACTCATTTATGATCGAAAAAATTACAGCTCTTTCCTAAGAAGCCAAATCAACTCTTTCGTTTTAAGAGTGTAAAATATATGTATAAAATAAAGGAATCGGCAACTGTGCAAAGTGAATTAAGTAAAATTTACTATTATTGTTATTACTAAATGACAAAACATAAATAAAGTCATAATAAGAAAGACACAGACATGTACTATCTTTTCTATATGGAGAAAGTAACAAAATAATCGTTAAGACAAAATAATATTAGATTAAAAGACATGTACAATTAATAGTACACCAGACCCCAAAGGGTTAATATAATTAAATAAGCGCATAATGTTCTGGATTGTTTTGTTTTCTTTCTGACAGCATGAGTAAGTATTATTGGTAATTACGGATGCTTGGTCTCCAAGGGTTTATAGCGTTTGAAGTTCCTATACTTCCAGACTATCTAATACATTTTTTATTTTTTTACTGTCCACAAAATTCTTGATTTTGTAATTGCTTCATTTTTGTAGCAATGCGGACTATCAAATCTGTTCTTTTGAACCATATATGGCAATGATTAACATTGAAGAAAGATTTGCAAAATCAACTAGGAAATATATTTAAAAAATTGTATATAATAGAATGATTTACTAAAGATAAAACTTGATTTCTTTTATGTTTAAACCTTTTATGTTTTATATTAGAAAAATTGCAAATAATTAGTTCATTTTATGTAGGTCATAAGAAGCTTAAAGATTTAACTGAAAATAATTTGACAAACTTAGTTTTAAAATAACTATCCATGATACAAAATTTGAGACAAGTCATGTAAATTAATGGAAAAGTGTGTATATTTACAACGTTTGTAAATGTAACCCACCTGCAAAAGTATGTCTACGTATCTTGAAATTTTCAAATGAAAAATCTTTATGAAAGAGATAACTTCAGATAATCTTAAATTTCTAAACGACAAATTGAAAGTACAACAAAATAATTGCTAAAAATAAACTATTATATTAAAAATGAAATACCTCTTCGAATGATATTTTTGTTTTATTTTCTTATTTTATTTATTATATGTATATACATATATTTTTAGATATATGTATACAGAGATAAGAAACCGTCTCAAATTGAAGTTTAATTATGGGGAAAGTGTAAATTCGAAAGCATCTCTTTAATTTTGAATAATACTGTAGTATGTGTGCTGGCATAATACTATAAGTACTGAAAATTTAATTAGTCATCATTTATGTTTAGGTATTTTGTAATAATAACAATTATTAATATTTGCTTAGTTCTCTTTGCGCCGTTTGCGATTCTTTTATTTTAAACATATATTTCGCTCTTTAAATTTAAAATAAAATGTACTTTCTTGAAAAACTCATGTCTAATAAAACGTAAAAAGTATTAGAAATTTGTACTATAAATTGAATCTTGTTGTAATACAATATTTTCCAAACATCTCCAAAAATTCTTCCTCAGCCTATTGTTATATGAATATTAATTGAATAGTATGCAAAACAACATCATTCGTTATCTTTCAGACAATGGAATATTTGTAAAACACCAATTAATCTATTATTGTTAATATTATTAATTTACAAGTATTTTTTTCTAAAACTAGAATGAAAATTCGCACCCGAAAGGGTTAAAAAACTAAAACAAATATTGTGTAAAACAATCTATTTTATTAAAATTTAATTTTTTAAAATTACTTTTGTAAAAGCTCTACATCTTTTAAAAATATTAATATTTTTGCTTCGATTTTTTTCAGTATTCATTAGATTATGACTGTGCATGGATTTATAGATATATGGTATTTTACATTCAGTATGATTTCTTTCTCTCGTGTACAGTAAAAATGCAGAAAATTCAACGAACTCTCAATAACAAAATACATGATTTTTTGAAATGATTTACGTGATCAAATATGCTTCCTAATTGGTCCAAAAAACAGGCACTTTCGCTTCGAAAAAAGCACAATTGGATAATTAATAATTTTACAGGATAGACAAATAGAAAAAGAAACCGGATTGACATTAATGTTATGTGTATGAACATTATAAATTCTAAGTTAAATACGAATTTAAAATAAAAAAGAAATTTCTTACAGTTGACGATTTTTTTATATCAGTGAACGATCGTATTATATTCAGGACTTTTAAAAATAATTTTAAAAAATTTAGTTTAAAAATATGCTTTCTGTGATCAAATATATCCTTCAAAAGTATCCCAAATAAGAAACACTTTTGCTTTAAAAGTAGCACAATTAAATAAAAGAAATTTTACATGACAGAAAAATAGTAAAACAAAAATGAAATTAAAAAAAATTCTAAAAAAAAAAATACCTTGTAGAACAGTCTATTTTACTATTTTTTTTTTTTTATTACTTTCTTAAAGTCTCTACAACTTTTAAAAATATGAAATATGAATGCTTCGATTTTTTTCCACATTCATTAGAATATAACTGTGCATGAATTTTTAGATGTATGGGATTTTATATTCAATATGATTTTTTTCTCTCAAGTACAGTAAAAAAATGAAGAAATTTCAACAAACTCTCAATTTCTCTTCTTTAATAACTATAAACTTGAATATTAAATTCATGCACAAAAATATTAAGTACACCATGGGAAACAAGTAAAAAAATATTCAAACCTCTATCTTAATTAGCAAAAAGTCTTAGTATTTATTGAACAAGCAAGTTATAAAACTATGAACTGGTGAAAAATCAGTTTAAAGTTTTCATTTGAATGCGCAATTGCGCTCGATCTATTAACAAAATTTACACTACCTCGCGATGTAATTGTCGTATACATAGGTGCCAACCTGACATCGATTATCCGTAATACGAGAGTTAATTTAACCCTGGTTTAATGAGTTTCGAACCAGAATTTTTTCAAAGAAATGAAATTAAGTATGTTCCACTAACAGCCCTGAAATTAAATAAATAAAGATTCATGAAATATATTTTCTGGTTTGAAATTACGTTAACCTGGATCAAACTAATCCAGGTATTACGAAAGATTAGTTGAAAGTTGGCAGCTATGCGTATAGGTAAAAATATGTGTAGTTGTCAAAATATTCACAATTAAAGAAGCTTACAGTTAATTCAAAATAAAAAGAAAATCGATATTCTGAGCAATTTCAAGGTACTATGTCCCCTAAAAAATATAAATTACCAATCATACAAAAAATATAATGTTTTAAAGTAATATTCTTTTTGAAAAGATTAACATTAATTTAATATTTTATGTCTAACGACTACAAGGTTTCATGTAGCAAACAGCTGTTTCGAATCAACTAACGAGATTCTTCATCAGTGCAAGACTCAGCGAGCTAAACTAAGCAAAACTGAGCAAAGAGACAAAGAAACGCAGGTTTACATACCCGCTACGGGAGCGATCCCGCCTAAAGAAAAGCAACCAATAAGAAGAAAGCAGTCAGAACAACTGGGCGGACAAGTAGCGACATCTACCGGAGAACGAACAAAACAAAAACTAAAAAGCGAGAAAAAAAATTATTAATTAAAGTTTTCCAAATGTTTGAAAAATAAGGAGTACTTGATAAATCATTGACTAAGGAGTGAGAATTTTTAATGATTTGATAAGCTTTCCAAAAATTAAGATGAAAAATAGAAGGACACTTATGGATAATGCTGGACTTGGTTTTAACTTGTTTTTTACGGTATATTTAATATTTTTGTGCATATATTTAATATTCAAATTTACAGTTATTTAAAAAAATGAACTGAGAGTTTGTTGAATTTTCTACATTTTTAATATACACAAGAGAAAAAAAATCATACTGAATGTCAATTTCAATGCATCTAAAAATACATGCACAGTTATATTCTAATGAATGTGGAAAAAAAAATCGAAGCAAAAATATTAATATTTTTAAAATTATAGAGATTTTAAAAAAGTTATTTACAAAAATTAAATTTTTGTAAAATACAAGATATATATATTTTTATATTTTTAATTTCATTTTGTTTTACTATTTTTCAGGCAGTAAAATTTCTTTTATTTAATTGTGCTACTTTTAAAGCAAAAGTGTCTGTTATTTGGGACACTTTTGAAGGATATATTGGATCGCGAAAAGCATATTTTTAAACTAAATTTTTAAAAATCATTTTAAAAAGTCCTGAATATAATACGATTATTCACTGACATAAAAAATCGTAAACTGTAAGCGATTTCTTTTTTATTTTAAATTCGTATTTCACTTGGCATTTACAATGTTCATACACATAACATTAATGTCAATCCGGTTTCTTTTACTATTGGTCTATCCTGTAAAATTATTAGTTATCAAACTGTGCTATTTTTGAAGCAAAAGCGTCTGTTATTTGAGTTACTTATAAAGCATATTTGATCTCGTAAGTAATTAAAAAAATCATGTACATAACAGAATCATTTACTATCATAAAATCATAACTGCACACCAAATAATTTTTTAAGTAAGTAAAATCTATAAGCAATAATAAAATTAAGTCACTATATGTAATTCTTAAGATCATAATCATTTAAAAGAAAAATATTCTATAAACTTGATTTTAAAATAGCTATAGATAATTTTGAACTTCATACAAAGGAAAGTAAAATTAATTAAACAAAAGCAGTATATTTTAACAGTCATTCTAAAACTAATCCATGTAAAAGAAATTAATGTATATCTTGATTTATTCAAATAAAAATTTCCAAATGAAAACAATATTAATTAATTTACTAACAAGCAGATATAAAAATTGAAATATACATTTCTCTTTTAATAAAATGAAATACTTCAGTGAAATGAAAGTTTTTTTCCCTTTTTTCATGTTTCCACTAATTATAAAAAATAAAATAATCTCGAATAACAATTTAAGTGGAAGGAAAAAGTATCAATAACATGAAATAAAAATCCCCACGTTGTTTTTCATTGTTATTTATTTAGGAGAGATTAAAGATAAATATTTTTCTTTCATTTTTAACCACGCCAAAGTTTCAATTCTCAAGTGGTAAGATTTAAATGATATTCCATTCGTTTTTAAAGGAATTTATTTTTAAGGAAAGAGAAAATATAGAAAACCCATAAATAAAACATGTATAAGGATTTATTTACTTCGTCGTTAATATTAATTTAACGATGAAAGTATTTTGCTGGATTGTTTTATTTCCTTTTTGGCAGTATGAGCAAATATTAATTGTCCTTATGCTCGCTTTATATTCAAGGATTTTTACCATGAAAAAAAATTGCCTTCTATTTAAAATATACTTAACAAAAGTAGTGATATTATAATATAGTTTTACTTAATTAAATCGTTACATATTCAGTAACGCTTTAATGAAGTCAAAAGGATGTTTTATTTCCAAATTTAAAAGAATATGTTACTTTATCTTATTACTTCTAAAGTATAAATTTTGTTTTTTATAGGTTTAATCTATTCCAGCCACTGGTTCAAAAATATACCCTTTCATTACATATTTTTTTCTACATTTTTTCTCGGAAAATAAATATCCAATACAGCTATATATATGAATTGATCATATGTACTACATAAATTAAAATGTGATCATTAGATGGCAGTACTAAGATAGTTTACATTACTTCATATATATTTTAAAATATATACAGATGACAGTTTTACAAAGTTTGTCAAACACTGCATGTTCAATTTAATGCCAGTATTTTTTCATTTTTTTTTTTTTTAAATAAATGCTCTCTAATTTTTTTTTTAATTTGCATATAAAATAATTTACTACGTTCTATTTTATTCGAATAATATATTTAATCATTCTATTAATATTTTATTATTGATTTTTCCTGGTAAACTGAGTTTTAACCCACTTCTTGGCGGCATTTTTTTTGACGCGCGATGACTGCGCCATGCCTTGCTTTCTTTTCCATTTAGGTGCTGCTCTTCTTGACAACTCTCGGAGATTCAAAGAGGTTTCGCTGCTTGGCTTGCGCATGCTCCGTTCGTTCTTTCTTTTCTAGTTTTCTTATTGGACGAGAGAGGAGAAACATTTAAAAGTTTGAAGTCTTGCGCCTTGAAATTAATTAAAATTCTAGTGTCTCATTAGAGACCGTTAGATTTCGAAGAGTAACATCGAGTGAGTAAACTTTTTGGGGGGAATATACGAGTGATTTTTTTAATTAGAAACCTTTGTTTTGTATTTAAAAGAAAGTATTTTCTACATTTCTATTGTTTTTTGAATGTAGAGACCGTGCTTTGTAGTTAAAAGTAAGTGTTTTAGGCCTTGCTTTAGTATTTTAGATGTTTTGAATCTTAATGTTATTTAGTTTCATATTAAATATAAAAGAAAAACATTAATTGACTTCAAAGCTTAGTATATTTCTTTAGAAAATCTATTATTAATTTCTTTTTTTATTAAAAAAAAAAGGCTGGTTTTGTTTTTAAAAGAAGGTATGTGTACAATTTCTTTGTTTCTTGAACGGAATTGTTTTGATATTATACATGTTTTAAGGAAATTTATAACCGGGGGGTTCAGGGGAGGCGGAGCCCCCCCGAGAAAGAATTTTTTTTCTTCTAAAAGCTTTGTATTGTGTAGTGTCTCCTGGACTTAAATCCCGCTCCAGGAGACAAAACGCAAAAGCACGCCAACGTGGCGATATTTTGGAAACGCGCCAAGAATGGGGTTAAAACTCAGTCGCGCCATTTTTCCCTTCATCATTTGCTGTTTTTAAATTGTCTATTGTCTATTTTCTATTTGTGTTTTTATTAAAATTAAAAAGCAATAAATAAAAATACATTTTGGAAAAGTTTTTAAATATATTCTGATAAATTTTTCAAAGAAATTGTGATACAGTTTTTAAACAAATTGCATTTAAAAGAACTTTTTCTCGTTATTCGGCGGTGTAAAATTTGAAAATGTGCGGTCATTTGAATTTTTAAGAGTTGCAGTAAATGTTAATAAATGTAATTTTAATCGTCTAATGTTGCCACCATCAAAATGACGTCAGTGTTACGCACTAACATATTTGTCATCCATAATAGTACTTATAATTTTCAAAAATAAACATTATTCATTCCCCTCTGCACTTTTAATTTTTAAGTAAGAAAAATATTGTATTCATAAATCTTAAAATTGTGAAATTTAACCGAAAATATTTTTACAAATGTAACTTATAAAACACAATGAAAAGAAAAGTAAAATTAATTATTGCAAAAAAGTCTATTTTAACAAATTTTGTTAAACTTATCTGAGCAAAAAACATGAATATAAATGCTAAATTTTTAAAATAAAAGTTTCTCCACGAAAACACCATTAATTTATTTCGGATAATCATAATTTTCTGTGCGGCGAATTGGAAGTTAATTATTTAAAAAAAATACTTCAACAACATAAATAGTTTTTTCTTTTTCAATTTTCATTATTTGTAAAGATAAAATTATCTCAAATTTAAATTTATCTTCAAATAGAAGTTATCAATAACATCGAAAAATATTTTGATTGGGTTTTGTTATTGTTTGTTTCATTTAGTATGGTTAAATTACCTTTTTATTTCTTTTACATTTAACCAAAACAAGATTTCTGTTGTCAATTGAAAGACAACTAAAAGATTTTTATTCGTTAACCATTATTAACGCAATGGGAGCAAAAATAGACAAAACCACATTTTAACAATTTTCTCTTTGTGCTCCGCATTTATGTTTCCCACGAATATTTGAAGATGAAAAAATAGAGTGTCCAACATTCTCATCTTTTTATTCTCGATACTTTTTTTTTTTTTTTTTTGCAATTTATATATTTGTTTAATATTTTAATTATATGCCAAATACAGAAAAATGTATAAATATGAGTTGGTTCATTTTTCTTCTTATGAACTCCATCGCTTTTCTCAAATGACATGTATGGCAAAAAAAATTTAATGCAACAGAGTGAGAAAGTTTATCAAAACGTAATGCATTTACCCGAAAAATGTACACGCTATTCAATTTCGAATAATTTCAATAGCCTTTTCGTGGTTTTACGTTTAAAAATGACTATATGAATGTGTCGTAAAAATCCGCATTGTTGAAGGGGGGAAAATAAAGATTATGAACTTCTTACTACAAAAGAGAACAATACTCCTTCATGCTGTTACATATTTGAATAAGATTGTAATATTATATACTGTAAAAAATTGCTGCAGTAATTTTTCTGCAGCAGAGATTCCAGACAATGTCCGTAAAAAAAAACGGACTTTATTCATGTATCCTCGATTTTGCCATTACATTGATGGGATTTGCCCGTAAATTACAAAAAATTACGGAAGCTGACCATTTATGAGAAAAAAAAATGACATTTTCCGTAAATTTACAGGATAATTCACGGTAAAGTACCGTAATTTTACAATTTTTTTACAATGTATACAAAGCAAAAAACTGTTGAACGCATTCAACATCCGAGATTGAGTGGAGAGCTCCCCAAGTGCATACTCAAATATTTTTCGTAAAAATTAAGTATGTTCTTATCATATAGATTGAAAAAAAAAATCTATGGAATCTCAATTATACTGTGTTCAAAAATATTCTGATGATAACGATTTCGTTTTTTGGCAAGTTATAGCTGATTGGAAAGAGAATGAAATATAAAGCCAAATAATGATTTGTAATATCATTGACCATTCATTCAGAAAGTTCAATAAAGTGCAGTGAAAACGTAATTCTACTCAACACGCTGAATTATAATTGCACGCTACACGTTAAGATTGAAATAATCCATTTTTAAAACTTTATTTTGATAAATATGTAAATCATTTTGTAGATAATGAAGTACTATAAAGGGTGTTTCAAAATTATAAGTTAGAAATGTAAATGCTTGTAGGGAAGAACGTAGAATGCAAATTTCGTACAGGAATATAGGTGCAGAAATGCGGCGTTGGAGGCATAAGGAACTGTTAAATTCAGTGGATAAAAGCATTTCGCTGGCTTAAATCATCATTCTCCGCGCAGATTACGAGCAACATGCGTCGTTCGACCAATGCTGAGCTTGCCGACATGAATTTTATGCAAGAGGCTGCGCTAGAAATTGGAGTGACTGTTCAAAGAATGTTTATGGAACAATTTACAAATAGGAATCTGACGGATTGCCGAAAATTTGGGTACCTTCATCGGAAATTGTTTGAGTGATACCAATTCTATGCCTCGAGACGTGATACGGTCACTGGAAGATTCACAGAATTCCTATGTGGAAAAAGCAATACTATGTACAGTAAGAGAAACTCGAGAACTGCTGAACGTACATTGGGTGTGAATCATTTTCTTCCGCAGCCACATACATGAAATGCATGTCGGAAAGCTCCGCACTGGCGCAAGTTTTCCAAAATCTCTTGCGAGAAATGACGATTACTGTCAGCGAAGGGTTTTAAACCGTCAAGCTCAACAGCGCCCTCTACTAACTCAACGTTTTATTTCTGCATACACATTCTAATACGCAGTCTGTTTATTCAGTTTCTTTCAACCTACCATTAAATTTCTGACGTAACATAATTTTGAAACATGAAATATGCAAAATCGATGTTTACATCTTTTACATTGCATTCCAAAATATCCTAAAATTTTAACATAGGATTTCCTCATCTATGAAAGAAGTATCTATTGTTCAAGAAAACTTTGAACCCTTTCATGTAATAAATTCATGTCTATCTTTACCTTAGATTAGAAGCAATACTGGGGTGCAAAATCTTACCTGTATGCTGCATAATTGGGTAACAGCATCCCCCGGTTTTTAGCGTTTGAAAAACATCTTGTGCAGCTATAAGGAAATAACTGTACCTGAATGATTATTTCTTCTTCTAGATAAATATTCCTCCATAATATAACGTTGTATGTCTAAGTTTGTAATGAAGCTTCTCTCTGATATGCAATGACAAAATACATTTTCACAACGTTCCTTTGTATTTAATATAATATCATTCATTAGGTTATCCAAGTGAAAACTACTTACAAGTGTGAATGATTAAAAATTAAAAAAATAATAATTAATAAAAATTAATTACAATTTGAAACAGTTTTCTAACATATTCTGATACATTTTTCAAAGAAATTGTGATACAGTTTTTAAACAAATTGCATTTGAAAGTAAATGTAAGAAAATGGTCTACACATAATTTAAAAATTTTAAATAGCGGTGAAAGTTTAAGGAAAAGGGGAGGGGGGGTGAAGTGAAAGACGAAAGAGAATGTTTATGATCAGTACGTTACAATGAGTCAGAATTCTGACTGAAGCCAAAGGTTTTAGATTTGAATCCTGAAAATTTCTCGAAGTTACATCAAAATTCGAAATGTATTAAATTTTAGGTCCAAAAGAACTTTTTAAAATCATCATAAAAATTACAGAAATGTCCTTTCAAAATAATTTAGTCTTTCTTCATCAGGTGCAAAAAACAGGTTTTTCTATGTAAGCAGGGACAAGACAACACACATGTTTAAAAAAAAAAATGCGCATCATGAAGAATGATTAATTTCTTTTGAATTTTGAAATGAATTGAGCATTTCTATAATGTTTATGGCGTTTTTATCAAGCTCTTCTGGATCTTATTGTATCACATTAGTTTACATGAGCAATTATTTTGCACTGTATTTACTATTTTAATTTTTGTATATTAATAAGCATTCAGAGATCCATTCAATCTCCTGCGGTTATTGATTTACTAAGAATTCCCACTCAATAACAGCACAAAATTTGCCATTTCAAATCTTTGTTGTTATAAGTTAGGCAATTTAAAATACCTTTATATATCACAATTGTAATATATGCGCAATAAAGTTTGACAGTTCCAGAAGGTTTGGGAGAAAAGCAGACATGCTGAGTCATTACCACAAAGATAGTGTTGACTGACCTTTCTAATAATTTTAAGTCAATTCGTTCAAGAAAGTATTGTCAAATTCTATGCGCTAGTTCACGTACTTTGGACAAAACTACAAATCAGAGCATGCGCGTTTATGTATTAGACTACTCTGATATTTACAGGTATTTTAGTTGACTTTTATAGAATCTTTTTAAAATAAGTCTTTCACAGCAGGATATCTTGAAAGAAGATTAAACTACAAATTGAGTTGATTGCCGCAATCTACTTAAAAAAAACAGGAAATTATGGATACGTAATAATGTTAAATTGCTAGCTAATTTTTCCACTACTTTAGGAAACAATACTGCACTAAAAATTTTAATAACTCGATTTAGTTATTTTATTTTTTAATATTTAATACTGTAGTTTAATAATCAAGTTTATGGACATTTTAATTCATTAAAGTTATAATATTTATTTATTTTACATGTTTAATAAGATAATAAATTTAGAGATACGGAAATATTTTTTTAACATGTTTGATTATTTAGACAACAAACTAAGCTAGAAAATATATGAGTACGCTGAAATAAATGGAACTTATCTTAATGTTCATATTACAATAAATATAAACACTCTAGAATTTTGAAGTAATTTCGAAATCATCCTAATTCATTGCTTTTTGAATTTTACATGAAAAAATAAATAAATTGTATTTATGAAATTAAATAGTCTATAGTTGTGTATACAGACAATATCTGTTAAACACTGTTGTTTATTAAAATTATTCATTTGTTTTATTAACCACAACTTTTTCATTTTATACATAAGAAAGTTGAAATAATGCGCTTCATTCCAATGGACTAATTTAGGTCATATGTGTCATATCGTCGAGATTTATGTGTCATAACGACAAAAAAATTGGTAAGCATCCATTAAAGATAATTCGATCAAGACTCATTTAAACAATAACAATAAAAATGTAATTTTGAATCTGAATTAAAATAACTGAAATTTTAAGCATGAGTGAAGGGAACATATTTATGTAAACACAAATGAACTTAATTTAAAAGCAGCCTTAGCCCTTAGACTACCATTTTTATTTTATTTTCTTTAAATTGAATTTTTTTATTAGTGTGTGCATGTTATGTAGGCTTTGTAGCGTGTTATTGTTAACAAGCTCCCTGACCTGGCGTCAGATAAAAAATGTACAAACACTTTGTCATAAAATAATCGCAAATTCAAAACAAATTGCAACGAATTCGTTTCGGAACGAAATATAAAACCGTTCTTTAGTCGGGTAAGAAGAGACGCGCGTTCTTATCTCTTTTTATCTTCCACTTTTACATATTCCCGCCTCAACATTCTCTGGCCTCCGAGGTTCTTCTCGTCTTCCACAGATACTTTATCATTATCTTGCTATTTATGAATTACCGTAATTTCCGGCGTATAATCCGCGGATCAAACAATCATTTCTCGACCCAGAAAATTCTAACATGTAATGGAACTTCTTAGATCGTCGCAAATATTTGTCTTCAATCACTAAATAAAATTTCTGACTTCAAAAAGCATTGTTTGATACGCGGATCATACACCAGAAATTAAGGCATATTGTATGTTTCTCTTGAAACAACGCGTGCTTCTTCTCACCCGAAGAAAGTACGCTTTCATATTTCGTCCCGAAACGAACTCGCAGCGATTATTTATAATTTGTGGTGTTTTATAACAAAGTTTTTGTACTTTACTGTATTTGTTAAGTTTTATGTATGGTTTAGTCAAAACAGAAAAAAAGTATTCCAAATAACACTGGTACACATTAGTTTGATCACTGCCAGTGGAACATGCACTAAAGAAATCTAATTATTTCAAAAAATTCGAATGTTTATATATCAAAGTAATTTGGTTATAATGTATATATACATATTGGTCAACATCCATTTACAGAAACCCCCCTGCTGGCATTGCACTCGGCTGTTCTGTTCGTCAGACGCAAAACATCCCCAACAGGTAATTGATTAGTCTCAGATAGGGATAATGGACCGCTGTAGAAGGAAACTAAGTCCTAACCCCACTTCAATTTATTTGATCCTCAGTTCCTGTGTCTTTTCTTAAAATATCCCGTACTGATTTAAGTCCAATGTGCTTACTGCTTGGCTGCTATATTCCTACAATCGTGAACGTCTACACTGATGTGACCAGCTGTTCTCATTTACTGGGAACATTACTCATTTTGAAGGCATATTAATCAATTCTGACATTTTGAAATCAGGATAGAAGACTAAAATGAAGACATTCTAGCTAAATAGTCATGTTATTGTAATCGGATATCACGTGATATATTGGTATGCCTTAAAAACGAATGCCGTTCTCAGAAAATGAGGACACCATCTGGTTACTATAGTTTACACTGCTAATTCACTACAGCTCTCTTTACTTTCTATTTTTCCTCTGTATGTGTTTCTCTAGTCGGCTAAATCACTTTAAACAATAGTATAATTCTCTTAATTTGCAATCTTTCTCGACGACACAATCACGCTGAAGGTTAAAGAGGTATAGAAACAGCTATTCACCCTGAACTTTAATGTTAGAATATAGTTTGTACACTCATTCACGCAGGATTTCGCATCTTGCGAACATCTTGCCTCACAATTTTATGAACTGACAATGAAAGTTTAAATGATCATGTTATTGTTTGCTTTGATGCCTTTATATTAACTGCAAACCAACCCTTTATTTTAGAACACTGTAGACAAGCTGTTCCAAAAAGCAAACGTGTCTATATCATTAGGAACATCCTCGTGGAAGGAGCAGTTTTTGGAAGCAATCACAGTCAGCGCAGGTAAATAATTAAAAATTAAGAGCCCACACTACTGAGTGAAAAAGTCCCGGATGATAATGTAAAGTCTATGGGGGCGTTCTTTTCAAATATCTTGTTCAAATTTTAATATTTTGACTTGATTTTTTTGCATAGGATACCTGAGGACGATCCACAACCAGGCTAGTTTTTACTTCTTCGATTTTGGATAGTTTCTGTTTCATAACCGGTTTAAACCGGTTTCGAAATTTAAAGTAATTTCTTTTTAAAATCTCAAACGAAAATTTAAAAAGGAAAATCTAGCCCAGTTGTAGATCGTCCTCAGCTATCCTATGCAAAAAAATCACATCAAAATATTGAAATTTGAGCGAGATATTTGAAAAGAACGCCCCCATAGACTTTACATTATCATCCGGGTCTTTTTCGGTCAGTAGTGTGGCGTCTTTTTTTGAGTTTTAGTTAAAGAAAATGCTAACTATTGAACTGTCGAGCAGGTGATGATGATGATGGAGGAGATGGTGAAGAAGGAGAAGAAGGTGCTGACGGAGGTGAAAAGGAACCAAAATTGCCGACCTGTTCCGACTATGTCATACATTTCATCACATTGTTCTGGAAATTAATCTTCGCCTTCATTCCACCAGCGGGTAAGTATCGTTATTACTATTTTTTTTAAATCTTGCAAGCAGATTGATCTAATACAGAATAATCTAAAATATATTTTGAAAGTGAAAAAGAAAATATATTTTCAAAATAACAGTTTTTATATACCGGGTGTCCCTAAAATGACTGATGGATTTTAAAATTCAATAACTTGCAAACGGTGACAGTATTTAAAAAAATTTTGCAGGAGGGTTATGTATAATGTCAGGAGTTTTTTTACCGTAATTTTTTATTTTAGTTCGAATTTCAAACAATAGATGGCGCTGACGGCGATGGAAGCCCAGGTGATCAGTGCTGAGTGAGGTCAGTTTCGGCGTTGACCCGGCCTTCAATTGCCATCAGCGCCATCTATTGTTTGAAACTCGAATTAAAATAAAAAATTACAGTAAAAAACTCCTGACATTATACATAACCCTTCTGCAAAAAAAAAAAAAAAATTAAACAGCTGTCACCGTTTGCAAGTTATTGAATTTTAAAATCCATTAGTCATTTTTGGGACACCCGGTATATACATAGCTGCCAACTTTCAACTAATCTTCTGCAATACCTGGATTAATTTGATCCAGGTTAACTTCGTTCGAACCAGAAAATTTATTTCATGAATCTTTATTTATTTGATTTCAAGTTTCTAAGTGGAAATTCTTTAATTTCATTTCTTTGAAAAAAAATCTGCTTCGAAATTTAGTAAACCAGGGTCAAATTATAGGACGAATTATGGAAGATTAACCCTTTGAGCTCTGAGGTGTAAATTTCTTCAAAATTCCAAATGTCACATTGGTACCAGTATTTTGCAAAGAAAAAAAACCGGTTAACGATAAACATGAAAAAATGCATTAAACCTTTTTCCAATAAATTTGGTTAAATTTTCTGGTGCCATTGTCACATTTCGGAATTAAAATTATGTGGTAGAAAATTCTACCATCAGAGCTCAAGGAGTTAATGTTAGGTCGGCAGCTATGTATATAGCCATATCCGCCAATTTTTAAGCAATTTTGCTACTACTAAAATTATACAGAGTTTTTTCATTTGTTTAATCGTAAGATTTCGACGATTTTAAACAAGGCAGTATTTACTAGAAAATTTTTGTGGTAGAAAAAATGCGTAAACATTGGCAGCTATGATATAGCGATTACAAACGGCTATAATAATTTAATCTAAATGAATTTATCGATAAGAATTACACAAATTTTAACCCATCAGTGCCTAGCGTCCCATTTTTGGGACAGTTTTGAAATATTCAAGTAAGCGCATTTCACACCAGTAAGAAAGGAAGATAAATAAACACTTTCTTTATTAAGACAAAGTCCTCGATAAATGAAGATAAAAGTTTTTCTTGCTTTAAAAGTGGTGGGAAAATGCAAAATTTTAATTTTAGCGAAGAAAATAATTCAGGCATTAATGGGTTAAAAGGAAGTCCAAAATTCTGTTTACATACTTTATAAATGTTCTACGTGATTCCCCTTGGTCACATGGACGATATCTAAATACCTTTAAAAAAAAAGATCCGATATCATATGTGTATTTTGTTAGGATTTGGAAGTGTTTCATTGTACCGCTGATGAAATCTTCGCTATACTAATGACAGAAATGACAATTGTGAATTTCCAAAATGCACATGCATACGGAATCTGATGTTTGAACGAAAATGATATTTAGAGGATGTCCGTGTAACCCTGGAGAGTCATATAGAAAATTTATTTGTAAGCAAAATTTTGAACATTCTTTCACATTTCCTGTTATACTTATCGATAAATTCTTTTCGAGTATAGCCGTTATAGTTATAGCCGTTTGTAATCACTATATTCATTTAGAATTACCTGTATAGTCATCTCTCAACATTCGCATTTTTAACCCATTAGTGCCTAGCGTCCCAATTTTGGGACAGTTAAAAAAAAAAATCAAGTAAGCGCATTTCACACCAGTAAAAAGGAATATAAATAAATACTTTCTTTCTCGAGACAAAATCCTCGATAAATTAAGATAAAAGCTATTCTTGCTTTAAAAGTGGTGGGAAAATGCAAAATTTGAATTTTAACGATAAAAATAATTCGGGCACTAATGGGTTAACAGTTACGTGTTTTAATGATTCGCAAACATGAAAAGGTGTGAAAGTTTAACATATGTCAGAGTTGGAAATGGTTATCGTGATTGTTCAATTATCCTCTGCTTTTTCAGAATTTATGACGATCAAACCTATTTTTCAACTCTGTTTTATTCATGTGTACTTGAAAATTTATTTTCATATCGAAAAAAAATTAAGATACAGTTGCAGGAAAACATTATAATATCGAAACGGTAAAAGAGTCTTTACAACGATGATAATGTTGTTAGTTAGAATAAAGGCTCTTTCATTTTATCAAATTTTAAATATATAGGTTCTGACAAGAGGTGGCACGAAAGCTGATTTAGAGGGAAACATAAAATGCGAACATTTAGGAAACATTTAACTTTTTTGTGAACATAGTGCATAGCACATTGTCTCATTACTACATTATCATCTATTCAGAGATAAAGCGAATCGATGGTACCTTATACATAAAACTATATATTTTTACTTAACGAAGTAGAAAAGCTGTAAATAAATTTTAAGTTTGCAATATGTATATATTCGGAATTTCTATGAATAATTTGCTCATGAATTATTATTAATATTATTATTTTGACTTCTAAATCAAGGTTCGCACACTCCTTGGAATTTCCAAGGACTCTGGCACCAGTATTAAAAATAAGAAAATTTACATTTAATTTTCAAACCACAACATTCGCAATCCCCACCTTCATTCACAGATTTTACGATGTTTTCTGCAGTGAAACACTTTGAAAGTATTCTTAAAATTTAGTGGTAGACCTGTGCGAACCCTGTTCTAAATGTTCTTATTTAAAATTTCACGAAACGTTAACCCTCACTTTTAAAGGGACGTTTTCTCACTTGAAAAGTCTTAAAGCTCTAAACAATGCCCAATAGTATGAAATTAATACCATGTTACTGTAATGATAATACTTCTTTTCAAATGAAAAATAATACTCCCTCTGTCCCAAATTAGTTGCGACATTTGAATACTTTTGTACTGATTATTCACATTTATGGCTTTATGATTTTGTTTGAACATTTTTCAGAGAGCTATACTATCAGTCAACAATATTTACGTATTTAACAATCCCTCCATAATTCCATAAATAAGCAATTAATTAGTTTAAAAAATCCCGGTTCACACGCTCTTAAGCCACGCCCCATTTTGTAAAATTTTTTTAAACAATAATAACATAAAACTGTCTTCAAGCTAATCAATTGTGAATTCTGACACCTTTTAACTTCTGACACCTAGTATACACCGTAATATTCATTCTAGTATAATTTTACTGGTGCGATGTAGTAAACTGCATCAGAAGTCATTTATGACTCCGCCTAATTGAAATGTCGCAACTAATTTGGGACAAAATTTTCATCCTAAATGTCGCAACTAATTTGGGACAGAGGGAGTATTCTGTTTGAGATTCAAATCTGTACTGAAATGTTTACATATCTGCTAACTTTTAAACTTTTTTGTTACCATTAAGATTTTACAGGCAATTTTGTCTTATTTAATCACGATTTCTTTAATAAAATAAGACAATTTGCTAATGTATTTCAGTTTCTAGAAAAGCTTACGCATTGAAATCTATATAATTAGGAGTCATCTTTATATTTTAAGCCTTAAAAATCAGAAATGGAAAAAAAAGAAATGGAAGACCGGTATCTCAATGCCCGGGTATCTCAATAAAAATCATGAAACTGTTCTCCCTGCTGTGTTAATAAAATAGAGATCTCGGAAAATGATAGCTCTTTGAACGAACACAGATAATAATTTCATGGCGTTTTTTTAATAGCATTTACAATCTGGGCAACCCAGCGATGCCCATATATAGTTCTAAAAACATAAAATCTCTTCATTTTCAATAAATATTTTAAACTATAATAACTATGGTTAATAAATCTACCCCTCCCCTGCACTCGAAATACCACGTATATATATATTTTTAAAAGCAGGCATAAAACTCAAAAATCCCCTGAAATATTTTGAATTCAGAAGAGATTCAGCAACTCGCTTTTGGCATGATGCCAAAAACACTCTTCAATAGATTTCTTGTAATTATTTCGTTTGATCATCGCATTCATGGAAATTGATTTTTTTAAAAGTAGTCAATCAATTCTTTCAAATTTTTGAAAATTCTTAAATCATGTTTAAATAATGAACTAAAATTATTTTAGTGAAAATACCAAAAAATCGGCGATATAAAATGTTTATTCTTCATCGCTTATCTATAATTTTCCAAACAACAACTCAACTAATTTTTTCTATCTTCTACGAATAGTTAGCCTATGTTTAGACACACATTTAAAAAAAAGCAAATCGGTAGTGCAATAACTTTGGTCGATATAAAATATTTTCTTGGAAACTGTGAAAAAATCGAAAATTAAAAAAAATTACACTGTTACTCTCAAAAAGTAATGAGAATTTAGAATCCGGCATCATTCTTTGACAGATTTTCTTAGAGCTCTGAGGATTGGAATTCAAAAATGCATTCCTCGGAAATATTGAAAAAAAGGACTGAAAATCGATTTTTCGTAAAAAATTCAAAAAAATTGAAAAATTGTAAATTAAAAAAAAAAAGTAGACCGTAAGTCCAACAAAAGAACAATCTATTTAAAAATCTCATTGCTTTTTCTTTGACTGTTAGAATGCCCACGATGGCAATTTAAAAAAAAGAGAAAAAATATTCTCATTTTGTCATTCATTGTCAGTTGACTTCGGGAGGGATCTTTTTCGACCTGTGCGAACACTGTGCAAACATACAGAGGCAAAGTAATTAAAATTTTAAAGTTTTTTATTAATAACTTACCAACTAATTGGAATTTCGGGATGTGAATGGGCAACTCGGGATCCCGGGATTTTTTCCCTTCAATTCAAAACAAACGCATAATTTCTCCCTTTCTGGGATCGGAAGAGATAGCGTCACATACATACAACATACATACGGTCGGGTTTTAATAGTGTAGATGAAAAACTGAAGCTTTTAATTTTTGTGAAATATTTTAATTTGAAATTAACAGAAAATATTTTTTTCAACTGCGTACAAGAAAGAAAACTGCAAAGAACTTCCTTAATAAAATTATTGTCCATTGATAGATGATACATAAATGATACATAATATGTTATTAAACTCCTAAAGAACAGAACTTGTAAATGATGAAAATGTATATGAATTTTATTAGTTCAAGGATTTATAGTAGCTCCGGGTGTTAGAAATGAAAAATTCAAATATACAAGAAGTTATGTTTTTTATACTGTACACTTCACTTTTATGTAACTTTACTAAATCCATTATTTATTAAAAATAATATATAATAATATTCTGTAAACTTCACTTTTATGTAACTTTACTAAATCCATTATTTATTAAAAATGCTCTCAATTATTGCGCCACACAAAATATAAACTAAATAAACACACAAGCACGCATGGATTTGATATTAAAACGATAAGATTTTTTTTTTATTTAATTTTTCATCTTTTATGAGCGTATAGAAATATTACAAATCCTGTTGTCAAATGAAGTTCTTTATAACAATGAAGAGCTTAGTTTTAATTCTTTGTAACTAGAAAATTTTTAATCATAATAGTGATAAACTTCTGTTAATTTCCAAGTTAGATTCATACACACATTGGAATTTATAATAAGTAATAAGTGAAATAAGGGAAAAAACTGCATATTTACGTGTTGCAGTTTGTGTATTATAAAAGAATACAAGATAACTACTCACATTTGAATTTTCTACCAAAGTTAAATATATATATATACTAAATAATCACAATTGAATAATATATAAATGCAAAACTTAGTCTAGAAAAATACATAATACATTTTTATTATATTAGCATTACATAACTAAGTAGTAAAAACATAGATATGTGCACACTCTCAAAATCCCCTTAATTCAATTTATAATTATTCAAATAGGTTTGAATGAAGCGCCAACGTTATCACTTTCCCCCAAATAATAGGCTTGAGTGCTCACACAAAAATGGCGGCTGTCGTAAGCGGATTTTACAAAGTATTCGCACGTATTTTCAAGTGACCGTACTACAGACTTCTCATATATGTAGACGCCACATTCCATTGTTCTCTCGGCATGGTTTTGAATCCAACATCTTTGGCAAAAATATGCCATTTTTTGGCGGTGATCGCTTTATTGGCAACTTTCAGGTTTCATTCTCGCAGTAAAATAAATGCAAATATAGAATTGAAACTCTTCCGAGAAGATTTTGGTGAGAGAAAAACCGGTTTGGCGCGCTATATCTGCCCTCCGTCATGTGACGGAAGGCAAAGATCCCGGCGTAAGAAAAGGTTACCGATGTGGTGTCTAGGTATGAGAGTTCATTGGATGGTACAAACGCCAAAAAAAATCCTCTTACGACAGCCGCTATTTTTCTTGCCAGCATACTCTGACTTAGTATTCAGGGGGCGGTGATTAATATTACTATTGTTGCAGAAATCGCTACTGGTAAGTCTAATTCTTATCGTTACTTCCCTTTATCCTATTTCATGTTTAAGCTGCATTGAGGTATCCTCTAACTATTTCAACAACTGAGCTCCATATATAATACGGAGGGTCCACTCGCCGAGGAGGCCGATCCACTTTCAGTCGGGACCACATCACACTTTTCAATGCGCGCAAGTAATGAGTCCTCTATTTTTCTTAATATTACATTTTTGAAGCTTTTTCGCAAACTTTTTATTATTTTTGTTTATTTCTATGTGTTTTTGATATTTTTATGAGCAATATTCAACAAATGCTTCTTTATTTTTTGTTGAGTTAAACTAAAATTTCCTTTTTAAATAATATCGAATCGAAAATTTGCTATGAATTTAAGTAAAATCAAGAAATTTTTAATAAAAGAATATATATCAGTGAAAATTGTAGCAATTTCGTCTTAATTTTAAAAGAAAATTTAATTCGAAAACATATACCCCATACTATCCTATGAGAGGAAATATATGTTTTGCTAAAGATTTTCGTCGGAAAACCTTTGGCATTGTATTCATGGGCGGGCCGCTGGATTCAATGTATCAGAACAGGGAGTTTGCTCTCAGTGTTATTGTTGAGCTCAGTGATTTCAACAGAGATTTAGCTCCATTTTTTCGACACAAATGGTCGTGTTTATTTTTTCAAATCTCTCGGTTTTATGCTGTTAAAATAGACAGTCCAAGTCGGGAAAGCTGGACAAAAATTTCACGCTACACAAAACGTTGATGGAAACCATTTTGAATCGTCAAAAGTTATATATATATGTTTATGACATTTAGCATATTATAAAAACCTTTGTTTTTCAGTCTACACCCCTTTCTGATTGAAACGTTAATGTTATATGTTTGAGGTTGTAAAGCATTTTATTCTTGCATTACATAAAACGTTTCGATTTTTTACTTCTTTCTGAATGAAGAAACTTTTACCTTAAAATGTAATCTTAAATATAAAATATAACTTATTTAATCAGTTTATAATATATTTATAATGGCATTAGTATGATTAATATGATTTTACATTATGTTACAACCTTCAACTGTTTAAACAGGGCACTATAAGAATCACTAATTGTATAGGAAAGTATGGCGCAAGTGACGCGTTGAGACACAAACAGCAATTTTAACTTGGCCCCTTTTTAATTTCAAAATTTCTCATTCATACCAGAAAATTCATTTGCTATTCTTTTCTTAATTTAAGACAGACAGACATATCATGATCACACAATAAAAAATTCTTCTGTGAAAATTTCCTGTGTGAAATCGAAATTTTTGAATAAAAAATAAATCGCAAAATTGGCAAATCTGTCAAAATACAAGAAAAGAAATGCAAATGGAATTTCTTTTAATTCAAAAATTTCTATTTTATACCGGAAATTTTCAAAGAAGAAATTTTTCTTTAAGTATCATGAAATGCCTGTATTAAATTAAAAAAAGAGTTATACTGGAAATTTCTGGTATGAATGAGAAACTTTGAAATAAAAACAAGAGTCAAGATGACCGCCTGGTGTTTGTATCTCAACCCGTCACTTGCGCCCATACATTCCTATACAATAAAGGATTGTTGTAATGCCTTGTACCAATCCTGAAAGCTTGTACCACGAATTCAGAATTACTCTGTATAGGATTTTCTCTGCAACGGTGTTCAATGTAGAATTATAGTTCCATTTACAAAAAAATTTTACATGATGTAAAAAAGCATTGTTAAAGCATAATATTTCATTAACCCTTTGATCTCTGATGGTTGAATTTTCTACCACTTAATTTTAATTCCGAAATGTCACATTGGCACCGGAATATTCGACCAAATTTATTTCAAAATTGTTTAATGCATTTTTTCGTGTATATCTTAAACCGAATATTTTCTTTTCAAAATACTGTTACCAATGTGACATTTTGATTTTTAAAGAATTTTACGCACCAGACCTCAAAGATGACGATTTTTAATCGTCAGATATAAAAATAAACATAGCTATGAATTAACTTAACAATTTCATTAAGAAATCTATTTTCATTTAGACAATTTAAAGCAAAATATACAACTTGCAAAACAAATATAAGTGAAACATTTCCGAATATTTGTTAAATGAAATGATAAAAAAGCAAGTCTTAAATTTCTAAAAATGTAACATATGTTCAATATTTTAACCAAACTGAAACTTAATAAAAAAAATAACACTACGTTAAAACTTGTATTATGCGAGTAGATACAAGTCAGTGTAGCTGTCCGCAGATACACGAGAAAAAAATTTCTAATAAATTAAGCACTTTGTATATTATCCATCAAAACATTGTTCAACTCATCTGTGTTCAGATGCAAAAAAATCGTGTAAGATGTGCAATTCAAAGTTTCATAACTTGGACTATTTTAGCGTAAGATTAACAGGACCTTTTTGTCTTACTAGCTAGTGTAACAAGAACGTTTTACTAGTTACCTCTTATAGGAAAAAGGGGGTCGTATAAAAAATTAAATTTCTTAACTTTTTAACCCTTTTCGGCACATTGTGCCCGGTCTGGGATACCTAATTTTAATTCCAAACTTGCAAACGGCACCAATAATATTTTAGTAAAATTTTGCTTTTACAATAAAAGCTTAAATTAACGATTTCAAACTATCTAAAAAACTCGTTTGTGAATTACGGTGTCAGTTAATAATTTCTCATTTTACTAACAGTTTTTGCCCGTGCCGGAAAGGGTTAAGAAATGTTTTTATTGATCCAAACGACGTTTAAAATATACTTTTAACGTTATTTAAAACATTTTTGTTTATTAATTTAAACTAAATGCTTATGACTAGCGGCTTAGGAGTTACCCATTGGATACCGTTGTGAGTGGGTATTTTTATATTAATTCTATTTATTTATTAAAGTCAATATTGTTAAAGTTTCTCCTTTTTATGCTCTTTGGAAGATATTTATTCTAGCTTATGTTTTGAAATATGGATTAACGTTAAATAAAAAAAAACAATGGGTTTGCATGATGTTTGTGGAGAGCTAGCAGGATTTAAACTCAAATACCCGTTCACGTATTTTAATAGAAACACATGCTTTTTTAATTAGAAATACTTAAGTGATACTTAAATTTAATATAGAAATACTTGAGATATACTTAAATCATCTATGAAATGTTAATGTTATATGTTTGAGGTTGTAAAGCATTTTATTCTTGAATTACATAAAACGTTTCGATTTTTTACTTATTTCTGAATGAAGAAACTTTTACCTTAAATTATAAACTTAAATATCAAATATAACGTATTTAATCAGTTTATAATATATTTATAATGATATTAATATGATTAATATGATTTTACATTATGTTACAACCTTTAACTGTTTAAACAGGGCACTATAAGAATCACTAATTGTATAGGAATGTATGGCGCAAGTGACGCGTTCAGACACAAACAGCAATTTTAACCCGGCCCCTTTTTATTGAGTGATACCCAAATTAACTCATAGATGATTTAGGACAAAAAGGATATGGTAATGTAAAATTAATTAAATCCAATGCTCCGGCAAGAATTCCAAATATCAAGATTTCATCTAAATAAAACCGATGTCAAGAAATTAAGATTAAAATATGGAATGCAAATCCAGTTTATGATATTAAAATATGCAGTACCTGATTTGGTGCACTGGATAATCAATTATACTAAAGTTTAGAGGATTATTGGTACATAAATATGGCTTATTTTATTACAATACTGGATTACTGCCTTCTCTTATAGCACAGTCGATCAATTTGAAGCCACATTCACGTGATATTGACATCTCTAATGTCATAGCCACAAAGAGATTAAACTGTGACTCATTTATTACTGTTTATTCCGGTTCAAAGTGACATCTTTTAAAAGACTTCTATTTTTTTTTTTTTTTTTTTTTTTTTTTTTTTTTTTTGTTATTATAAATCAAAATTTTAAATGATGTCATTTGATGCAGGTAGAAATAGTGTTAATTCATCACATAATAGCACTCAAATTACCATCAAAGATAACTCAAACGGGTAGCATATTTTTAGTCATTTGTAACTCGCCACAAAAGAAGTATTGGCTAAGATAAGACTTAGCGCCCACGTAAAATTACGAAAACAACGACATGTGTCATTTTTTGAAGCAAGGCATTCAAAATTTAGTCATAGATTGTTTAAAGAGGTATAACCTCTTCGGTTAGGAAGCATAGCATGAGATACTTCCAAATTGAGAAGTATATAAACTAAACTATTTAATTATTTTTTTACATTTTTACTTTGCTTGTGTATGAAGCTTAATATTTTCCTCACAGAAGAGTTGTTATTACCATCAGAGTTTGCAAAATGTATTCCAGACAATGTATGCAATAAAGTAAAATATATATATAAATAAATATTTTAAACACTTTAAAATAAAAAAAATCGATTTTGAAGATCATTCAGTAAATTAAAGTCCTGCAATTTATTTGCTGCGTAATTTACGTTACCAGTAATTAAATTGCTATTTTTAGTGTATTAGTAATTTTTTACCTTTTTTTCTGAACCTAAATTACCAGCTACCCAAAATATCGATTCTAGAAAATGGCTTCTTCTGTCATTTATGGCGACATTTTGTTTGTGCAAAATCGAAGAATGTGTATTAGTATTTTTTTATCCTTTTTTATGAACCTAAATTACCAGCTACCTAAGGTATCGATTCTCGAAAATGGCTTCTTCTGACATTTATGGTGATATTTTGTTTGTGCAAAATCGAAGAATGTGTATTCGTATTAGTATTTTGTATTGGTATTTTTTATCCTTTTTTATGAACCTAAATTACCAGCTGCCTAAAGTATCGATTCTAGAAAAAGGCTTCTTCTGACATTTATGGTGATATTTTGTTTGTGCAAAATCAAAGAATGTGTATTCGTATTTGTATTAGTAATTTCTATTGGTAACTTTTTATCCTTTTTATGAACTTAAATTACCAGCTAGCTAAAGTATCGATTCTAGAAAATGGCTTCTTCTGTCATTTATGGTGATATTTTGTTTGTGCAAAATCAAAGAATGTGTATTCGCAGTGTTATTTTAACTTCGGGAACGTAGAGGATAAGGGCAATTCTCAAACAATGAATTTTTCATGAAATAAAATTATTGAAATTTATTTCCTGATGAATTTTTAAATATATTTCTTGCTCTATTTTATAGACATGATGGACGGATGGCTGTGTTTTGTGGTGTCTATAATAGGAATCGGAATCTTAACAGCTGTCATTGGAGATCTTGCTTCCCATTTCGGCTGTACCGTCGGACTTAAAGATACTGTTACAGCCGTAGCGTTAGTAGCTCTGGGAACTAGTGTTCCAGGTAAGCAGCTGTATTTATGACATTATTTTCATTGTTGCTTGTTACCGTTTTAATTTTCCATGTTCTTAACAGATATTAGCTTTTATTATTTCAGTCAAATTCGCTCCGTGTTTGAAAAAATCAGAATTCTCAAAGAAAGTTTTCGAAGTTGCTTTTTAGAAATTTACAATAGAAATAATCTTAATGGTTGATTTCTGCAAAATTTACAAGAGAAGTCCAAAAAGATATTTATTCTTTGAAAAAAAACAGTTGAATTTGTAAAATGAACATAGTTGAAGCATTTCTAATAGAACTTTGAACTATTAAAAGTTTAAAACTTCTTAAGTATAAAGTTTTCATAATTAAAGATGAGGCCTTTAGAATATGATTTTTGAAACAACAGCTGATAAAATCAAATGAGGGAGATATATGCTTTAAAGTGCATAAAGTTGTATAAAGTTGATTCAAAAAGTTTCCAAAAAAGCCACTTGAAAAAAATCTATGCAACATATCTTGTAAGGCAGATTATTCACATGTTAAGATGAATGCATGGAAGAAGTTGAAAAGCAACATATTTAATCCTAGTAATAATTAAGTCTGAATTACCTGTTTGTCAACGGCAACAATTCTCTTCTGTAATATTACTAAACATCACAGTATATATTATTTCAGTGTTGTCATGGCGGACGTAGTGGGACAAAGTCCGAAGCTCTGAAATGAACATCCGCCAAATTTGTTTCTAATAGACGCAATAGGTTCTCAATAATTACTTTACAAACCACATTTGAATAATGCAAACTTCTTGCGGCAATATAAAATCATAAAAAATCTCATTTTTTTAATTTTGAAAGAACTGGGGCTTTGTAATTTCAATATGATGAGTAATTCATATTTTTTTTAAACTGAATTACAAAATTGCAAAATAGTTATTTGATACATTTTAGAAAAAAAATTTCTTGTATGAAATATTAAATGTGCATTCATTACTAAATTTAAAATAGTCAATAATTAATCAATACTTTAAAACAGTTAAATTATCGGTTTAAAATTTTAAGAAAATATCTTTCCTGGGACTCATATCTTAAAATATTATTTGAATGTGGATCTTCATCGCTTAATCTTTTCAACTATGATTTTCCTTAATGGGTAAAAATAGTGCACAAATTTCAAGTTTAGAGAATAGAAAAAGGTGGTTGAGAATTATCATATACTTTTAGAGAGAAGCCGCATTACCAAATTATATGACGGCACGTTGACTATATCATGGCAGGAAATGTAGAACTCTATAAGTTGAAATAATCAGCTGTATTTCTTTCTTTAGTCCAAGAGTCGACAGCACAAAAGCCTAAAATATTGAAAACAAGAAAAAAAACTATTTTATGGAAGTGTAGAAACTGGAGAATAGAATGATCCATGTCTGCCGGAAGTAAAATAGTGTATATGCCAAAAATGAATAACACTAGTGGTTAACTCGTAAGTTTATCTTCATGTTTTAATACTCCCAGTCCTCTGTGTTTTCATACCTTTGACTGTAGAACAAACACAATGATAAACCGACGAGTCCACCACTGATGATATTAATTTCTGGCTTATGCACCACTTCACTTCCGGCAGACATAGGTCATTAAATTTCCCCATTACTACTCTTCCATAAAATAAAGGGTTTTTTACTTTTGTTTGATACTTTAGGTTTTTATGCTGTCGGCTCTTGAACTATTAACAGAAGTCCATTTTAGTCGCTGGAAAATAAAAATGTGTTTAATTATCATATGGTTGATTTTCTGGAATTGTTTTTTTCTTATATAAGTGAATCGTAAATATTTGAGCAGACATTTAGTATTTGTTTAGCTTTGAATTCTCATTTTTCACTTGAAAGAATTTCAGAAATCTTCTGTAATGAACAAGGAACGTCTAAGAAAATTTAATGCAGCCTATTCATTAGCCAAGATTCTATAAACTTCTCCCTGTTCTTCACAAACCTTTTGGAGATAAACTGGTCAAAATCATAAAAAAACAATTGGTTTAAAGAAAATATAAAGAAACAACACAGATCTCCGTTTTAGACATAGAATATATAGTTTGGCAATCTAACAACCAACAAATTCTAACAAATTTAATCCCAGAAATGTTGAACGATAAATGGCTATCGCAGGGATATCTGTCAGGTAAAATTTAAGCATTGCATAAGGATTCAATTGAGAAAGCATTTCAGACAATGAAGAGCCAGCAGATGACGCTGCGATCGGCATTGTTTGTTCAGCATCGTTCAGTATTTATGGGATTTTATACTTTTTAGTACTTTTTAAATCATTACTGGAATTGCGGGTTACCACACAATCTCTTCTAGATTTTATATCTGAATTAATTCAGAAACCTGTTACCTTCTTCTTCTTTTTTTTTACTGTAAGGGAATCGCTTCAAAAATTGTGGGTAAATACCGAATCGCACAAATTCTTTTAAACTTTTTTTTATATCAAAAAACTTTTTCTGAATTTTTAAAGAGTCGGTTCTTATAATTTAAAAGATAAAACTTACTACATATTCAGTTTGCGTACTCATTTAGAATTCGCTTTTTTCAAAATAAAAGTGTTATCAAAATTTTTTTACGTTAGATCATATCTATGAGACCTTATCTCTGAAACGTAACGTGAGGTAAAATTTATTTTATTTTATTTATTTTTTCTTTAAAAACATTAATGAACATCCCTTTTTATAATTAATGTGTTTTATCATCAGTAAATCTTATCAAAAATCCCATTGAAGTGCCGTTGATAATCCATTTTGCTTCCAAAAAAGCTAAATACCTTTCAAAATATTATTTTAATTTAGTAAAACGCATGAGTAGTTTTTGTATTTAGGAAAGTAAAGCAAATAAATAAACAAATAAAATAAAAGCCATTAAATATCTAAAATATCATAAAATATGATAGTTTTCTAAATTAATGTTTCAGCAAAATGCATCATTCCCTTCGTTTTGTGTCTTTTTGCTTATTGAATTTTTTAGTAATTAACGGGAAAACCCATAATATTAATAAGACTACCGACGATGATGTTCTTATCCAATTTTATCACTATTTTTATAGCACATACTTTTTTAAATCACAATACATTGCACTTTTAAACACTCTTTTAAAAAGGGGGGGGGGGGCTAGAAATGTGTGAAATGATAAAAATTGATTGAAGTTGGATCGTTTATTAGGAAGCCTGTAATTAATTTAGAATATTACTTCTTTATTTATTTACGAATTGTCGAAATAAAAAAAAATATTTTTTAAATGTAAAGAAAAAATGTAAAAAAAATTTAGCAATGTACGATATTTTTAGTCTTTCAAAAATGCTTTTGTCACTGTTTTGAAGTCCCGTGTTGCATACATTTTAGTCGATATTCTTCTTTATATTACTTATGACATTCGTTTTCGATTATACCCAAAAGACAAACAAAAAAAATTATATTGTAACAAAATATATGATCAATATTTATGAATTTTGTATTTCTTTGCTATATATACATTGTAAATTTAATAATTTACTCTACTACTTTTATTCTATTAGTTCCTGAATTTAGTACAGTCTAATAATAAAAAATAGCGATGATATATTCAAAAAATCTGATAAAAGATTTTATGCTTTTAAAGTATTTATGGGGATGTTAATAACAATAATTAATTATTTTACAACAAAATATCCCGAGAATAAATGTTGTAACCCCCTCCCCCGACCACAAAAAAACCCGCTAAATTTTCGGACGTTTTTTCAGTTTATTGCCTATAACTTGAAAATTATAAATCTTTTTGTATACCATACTTACTAATAAAAAAGCATTAAATTCTCAACAAATCCCACGATAAAAACGCTTTTCTATACCCAATTACCTAATATTAAACATGTTACTCGAAAACGCTTCAGAAAACCAGTGGCAGCTGAATATTTTTTTTTTTCGCAAAGGTTTTTTTTAAACCTCGAAAATGTAATGATTTCTCAAGTTTCTAATGATAACGAAGTTTTTTTCGAATTATGGGTAACTTGGAAGATGTTAGTGTATTTTCTTTTGTGTGGATACAGTTCATATTTTTTGTAGATTTCTTAAAAATAACTTACAAGGAAGGTCTCCATTGGGGGCATACTCAGATTTTTTTGAAAAAAATACGAATTAAACTACTCATATAGGTAATAAAGGATCAGTGAAAATTAGCGGCGGAATTACATTATTAGATATGTAAAAAAATAAAATAGTTTGGAATAATTGGCGTGAAAAGCTGAAAGTGACGCGGGATTTGGCGAGCTGTACATTTCCTCACCAAAAGCAGACGATTTTAATGAATCTGAAAATTGATTTTAATTGACTTCACTGTTAAAAATCTGCAGCATTTACTGCAACGTCACTCCACTACTTTTATAGAATATATCTCTTCTGACCAATGAGAATGCTCCATAGCACGGTGAATTGATGTGTCATACACTGTTAAAAATCTGCTGCATTTTGTTGCAACGCACTCCACCGCTTGTATATAATATCTCTATTCCAACCAATAAGAAAGCTCCATTTCACGGCCAAGTAACCGTTTTCTATACAAGCAAGGGAGGGCGTTGCAGCAAAATACAGCAGATTTTTAACAGTGTATTTTTCAATTTGGAACAATTTTAATCAATTTAAATTGTGTTTTAAATGATAAAATATATTAATTTCATTTTGTTATAAGTACATATAAACGTATATGACAAAATTACACTTAAAGTAAAGTAAAAATGCAAAACTAAAATTACTTGAACTAAACTTATTTAACTAAATTGAACATAGAAAGTTTTTTCTTTAAAAAGTATTCGAAGCGTAAAAGCGTATTTTTCAAAATTTCGTTTTTACGCCAACCGGAGATAAATCGCCAAATAAACGAAATTTTTATTATTTTTTTACAGACGTTATAAGGAGGTTCCGCCGAAATTTTTTTTATAAACATATATAACTATACGAGAAGAACATTCTGTAATTTTTTCAGATTTTTCTGAGTATGCCCGTATGGAGACCTTCCTTGTTAGTACACTGCAAAAAAAGAAACATTTGCCTTCTTTTTCACAGTATAGGTGTTAAAATAAATTGTTTACAACCAATAACAGAAAATGAATGTAACACGAAATGAACTGCAATTTTTGTCCTACGTTTATATTATTAAAATTATGATTGTTTTGTTTACACAACAATGAACACACACAACAATTGTTTACACAACAATGTTTGAAACAATTCCGAAATTTTAACATTTATTAATGAACTTGTAATTGTTAATATTAAAATAATAAAAGTTTGTTTCGACATTTGTATATTCTAGTGAAACACTGTTTGACTACGTTTTTAAAAAAAATAGCTCATACAATTAGCCCTTTTAATCACCGCGTAGCACATCTGCATCTTTCCACAAAAATCAATGTTACTTACACAGCGGGCTTCAAAAAACGATTTCAATAATTTCTTGTTTTTTTTTCTTTTTTTCTTTTTAGATTCTTTAAATTGTTATTTCCATGCTTGAAAATTATATTTCCGAAAGCTTGATAAAAATTTTCCGAATCGGAGTTGATAAGTCACAAGATTTTATACTGTAAAAAAAAATTCCTGAATTTAACAGAAAAAGTTCCTTCTTTCGAGAAAAGGCCATTTTCCATTAAAAGTCGAAAATTTTCATCTTATTTCCTAAAAATAATAAAAAGGACGATGATGGAAGGAAACAACGGAGAAACCCCGTTATCTATCGCAAATTTATTTTGAATATTTACAAAACTGACGTGTTATTAGACAAAAATGAAAAACTCAAAGAAAGAACCCTGGTTCTTTTTTAAGATTTGTATCATGCTGCTAAAGTGCAACTGTACTGACACCAACATCTTTTTGAGCAAAAAATTAACCTGACCATATTTCATTAAATTATTCCCTTGTAGCAAATAAAAATTTCTTTTGTTTTAAATATTGTGTAAATGTTATTTATATATACATTCGATATAATTCAATGAAATATAATTGTTCGTTAGATACTGATTTTGTATTGAAAAATTCTAATGAAATGCTGGCGTGTTAAAAAAGTCAAATAAATATATAACTATTTCTTCCAAATACTGCACTAGTATCGAGTCAATATTTTATGCCAATATTTGTTGAGATATAAATGACATCTGACCCTATTATACATTATTTTGACACAAGGATTCTGAATGAAATTCTTTTCTCTTGCAGATACATTTGCTAGCAAAGTGGCAGCCATCCAAGACAAATATGCTGACTCGTCGATTGGAAACGTGACTGGCAGTAATGCTGTTAATGTGTTTCTTGGTATTGGAATCGCCTGGTCATTAGCTGCAATTATTCATTACTTCAGAGGAACCCAATTCAAAGTAGAGCCCGGCAGTCTCGCCTTTTCGGTAACAATGTTCTGTGGTTGCGCCTTCATCGCCTGCGTGGTGCTGCTGTTCAGACGTAGCAAGAAAGTTGGAGGAGAGCTCGGAGGTCCTATGAGATTCAAGGCACCCACTACCATTCTTTTCGTAAGTCTGTGGCTCTTCTATGTCGTCATGTCCAGTTTGGAAGCCTACGGGTACATAGAAGGCTTCTAAAGGAAGCAGAAAGAAAGTCAATTATGGGCAGCTGGATCGCTTTTATTCAGCCTTGGGCTTTGTTACATATCGGAACGATATTCAGTTCTTTCTTTTGAGAACTGGCAGTGAGATGGTGCGAAAAGTCTGGAACAACCTTGCTCACAGCATGACCCTTAGAATTTTCGAACCATTTTGGTTCCTCAGGAAGTATTATGTGGAAATACAAAATGCTTGTTTCTGCCAGTTCTGTCCAGTGCCAACCCTTCTAAATGAAATGTTGACGATCAGCACAAATGTTTAGACGAAGATAAGTGTATTTTTAAATCATAATCTTTATGGTGTACAAGGATTTTCTTTTTTCGGTTCGAAAAATATTTTTAGTTTCATCATGTAAAGCACTGCGTAAAGGAGTATTTTGTGAGAATATACGTGTTTTTTTTTCACAACTTAAGTTTCATTTCCATAGATACTTGAGAAAAGACTCATGAAATTTATTCGTCTATTACCTCATGGTCCTTGTTTCTAATCCAGGAGCAAGAAAGACAGGAAAAGAACAGACTGTCAATGAAAAGCTGAAAGAAATCAATGTATTCGTGATAGATGATTGAAAAGGGAATGAAATGGAAATGGTTACACGAATTTACTCTTATGTTATTTGGATTCTGTATTCAATCAAATCCATTACTTGGAGTGCTATATGTTGTGATCTCTTAGCACTCTGTGTCATTGTTTTCTCTTTAAATCATCTTTCCTAAAAGTGTCATTGTAGTAGCGACGGGAACGACTATCATTCCCATGCATCCACATTCAATTTTCTTTAATTAAGTCAGAGATTTCTAGATCTTCCATTTCAGATAATTATCAGTGTAGGCTTGCAATCTTAAATCGAGCTGAAAGGTTCATATTAGCTTCTTGTTGCTGTAGAACAGCTACCGAAAGGTAGGAAACCTTTCACTGTAAAAAAAAAAGTCATGTTACACTGCATAATTCAACAAGTTCCATGTGAGATTCTTATACTAATATGTCATAAAACTCCTTTCATTACTGCATTAAATGATAGTCAAGCTTCAAGCCTTCCTATACTTTTGCCATAATATATAAGTATGAAGCATCATTTTCTATGTGTTTATGTAATTATTATTTTGATACAACAAAAAAATCCTAGATTATTGGAACTTTTACACCTGAATATCTGATATTCTTCTAGAAAATTAACCAATTTTCGGAGAAAAATTTGTGTTTCATATTTAAATTTTTATTCTTCTAAAATATATAAAAAAATTTATAAAAGGAGATATATTGATATTAATTATTTACAAATTATGTACCAAATTATTAATGTAGATTTGGTAAAATATATTTTTGAATGTAGCTTAATATACATTTGGATTTTATGTGATTTAAAATATTTATTCATTTGTACATTTCTTTTCTGTGTGAATAAGATCAAATTTTGTACAGATATTTACATCCATTATATAAAGTCAATCTATTCAGAGATATATATAACCTGCTATAAGGGACGATATGTATCTATGTATACTAATATATAGGTAGATATCGATGGAGATATTTATATGTTTGGAAAAGGTGTGCAAATAGAAATGCGCATATAAAAATGTATAGGCCCTTACTATCTATACATATATTATATATAATGTTGTACATATATAAATATGTGGCTAGATAGAAATTTGAGAAAGAGGCATAAATTGCTTAACAGTCTTTTTAAAGTTTTATTTCACAAATTTCCATTTTAAATTAGAAAAATAGAGTATTGCTTTTTGCCAAGAAATTAATTGTTCACTTACTCATTTATCATCTTGTTTGATAAAAGTATGTTCTAATGTGTATCAAATCAGGGAATGCTGTTTTCCCAACAAAGAGTTCCCATGAACTGGTCAGCTATTTTCCCTTTCATTTCTAATGTTGATATGTGCCCATTAGTTTAACCAATATTGTCATTCATGAATAAGTGTATTTTATTATT
This sequence comes from Maratus speculifer, assembly GCA_964019185.1. Lineage (NCBI taxonomy): Eukaryota > Metazoa > Arthropoda > Arachnida > Araneae > Salticidae > Maratus > Maratus speculifer. Next base: position 47,796,263 of record OZ025299.1, on the reverse strand, counting down.
AAGCGTCAAGGTAGACGCAGTGCAGAGCAAAAATCGGCCATTGTTTTTATTTCCAAAATTTCTCTCCAAATTCCCGTATTTACGCGAAATGTAGCTTAGACCTGTCCTTCTTACAAATTGTGGAAAAATATTTTTTTAATAAAAGTGTTTGCAGCTAGAATCACTAAATGTACCCTGAATTTGCTATGAAATTATTTTTATTATGTGCGATGCGGATATTTTTTGGTACTGATTTGGCCATTTCTTTCTCAGCCATAGTGCAGTGATTTTTATCCCAGGGCATAATTTATTAGCAAGAACAATTTGTCCTAGCACTTGTTATTAGCGCACAAAAGAAGAGAGTCTAATAGCTAATCACTGCACATAATCGAAAGTACCAATCTTTTAAAGCGGTTTAAGAACGCTGTAATAGAATTCAGCAAACAACGACATTTTATTTAGAAGCTATAAAATATTTATAGAATCATCAACTAAATTACCACCTATTGGTTTCGTCCAAAATATCATGTAGAAGTTAACGGCGCCAATCGTAACAGCAAATAATTATTTAAAAATCTTTGATATGGTAATATTTAGAATTACTCTCTCTCTATTTCAGCGCCTCGCGGTAAAGCAAAACAAAGTATTCACTGCAAAACATGTTTTGTATTTTTGTTAATAAGTTATAAAACGCGTGAAATTAATAAATATAGAAAATAGATTTCATGAAAAGCATTTCTGTGTAATCAAAAGCGTTATTCCTAAACTTTCATATCTAAACATCATATATGTGATCAGCCTTAGCAGTAGGTAGAAATATTGTAATTACCCTGTGGCTTCCAAGCAACGTTTCTCCAAATATCTGCTTCAAAAATTTATACTGTGTTTTATTTATATTTTAAATTTTATTAGTCTGTTGATAATAATCAATTAATATCTTCTTTTGAAAATTCTATTGCACTGTGAAAAGGATCAAGATTTGTGTAAAAGGAATGTTGAAAGCTGGGACATAACTTTTGGGATCTAATAATTAAGTCTTAGGCATCATTACTGTGTTTAAGAACGCATACCAATGTAAAGTCACATGAGTTAAAATTCTTTGTTACTATAGTCATACTTTATATCATGATGTATGTTGAATTTTGTCTACTTAGTAAAAAGGTTTGTTACACCATTCGTTTTTTTTTTCTTTCTTTCACAGCTCTATACAATAATAAGGATAACAACATTACACTAATATTTTGACTGCTGTATTTTTTAATATAATGCAAGAAGTTCGAAAAAAAATCTCTTACCAATCACAAGCGTAAATACAGGACTTTTTTTACATAAACTAAAAACCACATTACACTACTTTACAAATTAGATTCCATTTAAATTGAAAAACCTGCTATAATGTCTTACAAAGGCTAAAATTTCGTATACAAAAGAATTCTCTCGCCTGGTTATGAAAGCCAATCAGAACTGCAACGTAAGGCGCATTATCGCATAGAAACCACATCCAACGAAGAAAATAGTTACTCAAAACATTTTAGGTGCCATTTAAAATGGATAGTATGATTTCTACAAGTTGTTTTACTATAATGCGATGAGCATAGGCCTAAAAGCATCCGGGATTTTTGAAGTGTCGTGACTTATCTCTTTCAGTCCCTGACCGCCGAAAAACTATGGCACAGTCAATTGTTCCCTTTGCGTACGAGGAACTTTATGTTAGTTTCCATAACGAATTCATCACTAATTACGGATGGACATTCATCTATTGACTCAGCATTATTGTTATTTTTTTCACATTTAACCCGGGAGAACGCGCGCTTACCCAGGTATGAACAGTTTTAACTGAAATCAAATTATAACAGTTTAGCAAATTATAATCAGAATCAAATTATAACAGTTACTTTATTTAGACGGAGACAATTCTTACAAATTTTGCGATAAAATAAGTTGAAGATTGCTGTTTAAAAATTAGTGGTTGCAATTTTAAAAATCATAAGTACTCTGGGTCTTTTAGACCCTGCGCGCGTTCTCCCGGGTTAAACACTTAATCGTCGCGCCCGAGACATTTACGGGCTGCAAGCTTCACAGCTTTTATTCAGAATTGTTTGATTCCCACCAGTTTTATAAAATAGTGTAGTTGGTTTTATTCTATAATCATTTTTTCTTGTCATTAAATGAGATGAATATTTTTTCTTCAAAGAAGTGGTGGCAATAATGAATTTGAATTTTTAAAACGTAATTTAGTGCGATCATTACGTGGTTAAGCATGCGACGCTGTTGAAATACAACGGATATAATCGTTTCGGTTTGCAAACAATGCACAGTAAGTAATAAATAATAGCAGCTAAAATTTTTATCGTAAATAGCAGTTTTATTTCTGACGGCATTTGATATTTCGCGGCATTTTCTATGGTTGCCGTCATATATTATTCATAACCAGAATGTGTCACCTGAAATGGCACCTTCTTTTGCCATTCCTTAGATCTTTCTAAACTACTACGTACACCGTGACAAGCGTGAAATTACTATCCCCACCTATTTTTAGCATACGCGCAAAATACTTTTTTCCTTAATCACATTCTTGTTTAATCATTTTGTATCACATAACACTTATATACAAATAAATTAAGAACATTTGCATTTAATGATTTTTTTAACCTCTTCGCTACTGGCGATTATTACAGTATTTTTCGTTATTACTGAATTATTTCTTCTTTCGTTTGACTTCAGAGCGAGATTTTTGTTTTATTTTCATTACCGTGATTTCGTGTAGATGAGCCGAAGCTCAAACAATTCATTTTCGACCCAGAAAATCCATTCAGTAATTTAAGATAAATATGTTCGGCGATACAAAATGTTAATTTCTATTTTTGAAAAAACAGAATTGTTTGAGCTGCGGCTTATCTACACGAAATCACGGTAGCTGGAATCTTAGAATTCGAAACATATTATTCTTATATCGAAATTTCTTTTATATTTGAGTAATTGAGACAAAACTGATGTACCCATTTGGGTACTCAGGGACTGAAGAGGTTAATTCTAAGTATTCGGTGACAAACTTTTTCAAAATTCAATATCAGATGTTTTATAATATCAAATTTTCAAAAATGTGCTTCATCCACATTACTCTTGCGTCTACGCAAAAGTTGCACGAAATACATTTTCTGTTTTTGCGTTAGTTATATAAATGCAGATATATAACACCTTAATGCTTGTTAAAACAAATAGAAGAAATTGCTTACATTGGGAATAAATGTAAATAAATCGCAGAAATTTTCGAAAGAATTTATCTTTCTTTTTTCACTAACAAAAGTATTTCTATCCCTATTAAAAAAATGACGTAAGGGACATAAAATGGTATAGGACGCAGCGAAAATAACATTTTTTGTTGAATTTGCTTTTTATCTCTTCGTAATTATTTTTTGTAAGTTATAATTAGTAATATAATTAGTAATTAGTAATTTCTTAGTAATTTTTGGAAGTTATAATTAATTATTTTATATTTCGATTTGTTTTCTTTTCTTAAACTTTTAAATCATTTCTCTTTCTCTCTTTTTTTTTTTTTTTTTTTTTTTGTACCATGGCTGCCAACTACTACGCCTATTTACAGTCAAATAAACACATTAGAAACAGAAATTTTAGTATATAATTAAGAATATGTACTGTAATGCAGAATATTGAATATATTTGTTATACATTTTACTAGAATATTTTTGTGGTTCTAAACATGTTTATAAGATTTAAATAGGCGTAGAAGTTGGCAGCTCTGTTGTACATATAGGACATATAGGACAAATTTTATTGTTCTTACCAGTATATTTTACCAATAATTTTCATCATATATTCCTCTTGATTATCTAATTTAAAAAAAAATCTCTTGAAGATTGTTGATAAAATATATTGGTAAGAACAATAAAATTTATCCTACATGCTCCGACCCTTGATATGATGAACATATTTTTGTTAAACCATGTACAGTAGGATGGATCGAATTTTTTTTTTTTTTTTTTTTTTTTTTTTTTCACAGTGTCAAAACCTATCTATGCGGAAAAGATGGTCTCTTGGATGGAGATTAAGAGAAAAATAATTAAAAAAATTAATTTTAAATTTTACTACTGCCACAATGAGGTTGAATATTGGAAAAAAGTGAAAAAAGACCTAATTTTGACTAGATGATTTTTTATTCTAAATAATAGTTTAAAAAATTATCCAAAACCTGTCTATGCGTAAAAGATGTTTTATTATTCGCTAAGTATGAGAAAAATAATTAAAAAAATTAATTCCAAAATTTAAATCTGCCGCAATGTGGCTCAAATTTATGTATTTGAACGTTTTAAGGTAAAAAATCAATGTTTTTTTATAAAATAAAATATGAATTTTAGAATTTTTAACATTTATTGTAATTAAGGGATATTTTTTTGCTTACCAGATTAAAACTTTATTTTCTTATTTAACAGCTTATTCATTATTAAATCAAGAAAAATCGTCAACATTACAATTGGCGATAATGACATTTGGTATTGAAAATCGGCATGCGATTTTGTAATTCAATTCAATTTTTATAAAACCGTCTCTTATATATTGCCCATACACAACAGAAAATGCTTCCGTGACTATTTTGATTATTAGTTTTGTACAATGAGTATTGCGTGAATAGATATTATTGATAGTAGATGGCTGATATTGATAGTTGCCACTGGAATGATTGCTGGATTTACTATTGCTTTTGAAATCATGTCGTTACTAAATCCCTCAGTTAGTGGAGGTTCGACACATTTTCCTATTTAATAAAATCTATGTAATCTGTCGCAAAAGGTCAAAAACTGGTAAATGGAAAATATAGATATTATTTAATGTAATGATTAGGATTACAGGCCATTTAATCTCACTCGTGCGATTTTAGAATTCATCTACTGACATAAATGAACATACAAAAAACTTCTCACATGCAGCGAATATTTTTTCTCCACCATAGAAACATTTGTTCCCAACCGCGGTTCCATCCACGCTGCGAAAAGATGACTTAGTGAAACCTCATTGGTGTGTAACAACTACAAAAACCATTGTAGTGGACGCTTGAAGATCAGTCCCATATTTCGAATAACAAATTTTTTAACATCTATGTTCACTGATATTTCGTCACAACCAATCGCAACCAACTTTGCTATATGCATATTATTGATAACACATGACAAAAAATAAATAAATAAATAAATAAATAAATAAATAAAAATTACGTCATGTTTTCAAATTGTTTGGCACTCTCCCAGAATTTACATATATGTGGCCCATGTATTCGGAGACAAGTTCTTTTTTCAAGCTCAAGTCTGCTTCCATTATGATTTTCCTTCTGTTGTCTTCTAGTGATGTAGTCTTGTTTTTACATTCATCAAAGTTTAGAGAAAACGGCCATGATCATAATCTTTTACAAATGACTAAATTGAATGACTAAAACGATAGAGTGGTCTTTGGTTTGTTTTGTCATGCCAAATTTTTTTCTGTCAATAGCATTCGATTGATAGTTTTCTGAGATAATGCCCATATCTTGAAGTGCATCTGACCCGATGGCAGCGCCTGCTTGGTCGGAAATGCCCAAACTGTCCAATATTCTGGCTGATTCCAATTTTCGTCACTATAGGTGGTGTGACACCTAGCTCGTCAGCTTTTTGGCTTTTCAATGATAGTTGATGACGCAGAAAAGGGAGTTTGCTCGAACTACGTCGGTTTAGTTTCCACCCAATATTCATATTCATACTCAAATCTATTGATCTGAAAAAAATAGGCAGTATTTTCGAAATGGTCCACAAGACTATAATAGCTTTCAATATCTTATTTTGTTTCATAAGAACTAAGAAGAGCGCAATATTTGTCGCGAGACAATTTTTCTCAAAATACTGCAGTGGTAAATTTTTGAGATTGAAACTCATTTACAGATCACGTCTAACTTATTAGCAACTCCTTCTCACTGGCAAGATATAAATAGATGTAGACCGATTCCTTGCTTTGGTTATTTTTTAAATAAAAATGTATAAATTTTATAACGTTTTTGTAATAGGAAGCATATTTACTGGCATATCAAAGCCAGTAAATATGCTATGCCAAATAAGGGGAAATTAATATATATATATATTATTTTTATTTTAAAGCCATGGTACAGTAATATTTAAAGTACACGAAGCTACACAATACACAAGCAGACAAATCCTTCACAGAAAAAACTGGAACTGCCAGTTTTTCGAAACTTTAAACCACTTGCAGCAGTATTAAATTTCGAAATTAGTTTTTTTTTCCCTTAATCTCACTGCAATATAGTATCTCTTACGCAAAGGTAGGTTTTGATTGATATTAAAATGATTATTTTGCATCAAAAAAAATTCTAACCAAAATTAGATCTTTTTCCATTTTTTCCAAATTTCATGGAATTTTCAACTTTTTTGTGGCAGTATTAAATTTCGAATTTATTATTTATTTTTATTTTGTACTTAACCTCCATACGATAAAACATGTTTTCCGCATTGTTGGATTTTAAAAATTATCAAAACAATTACTTTTTGACAAAAATCATCTAACCAAAATTCGGTCTTTTTTCAAATTTTTTCGAAAATTCAACCCTTTTGTGGCAGTATTAAATTTTTAAATTAATTTTTTTTATTATTTTTCCCTTAATCGCCATACAATAGAACATCTTTTCCGCATAGGTAGGTTTTGATGAATGGTAATTTTTTTTTCGCCATAGACAATCGATCCACCCTAATGTACAGGCAAACTTGCGAAGTCTCCGGCTTTTAGCACACCACTACTATTTGGCATAAAATGTTCTCTTAACCCATTAAACGGCCTAACCGGGTTTTTATTTTACGTATTTTTTGCATTCAAAGGCTTATTTAAATCAAAATTGGTTTTAATGTTAATTATTTGAATTGCATATGATAAAAAAATATCTAAGATTATAAAATACAAATCTCCATATCAATAATATCTGTAGCTATTATTTTATGAGTCGTTAAACATGCATGTAAAATTCTGCCGCACGTTTAAAGGGTTAAATAACCCAAAATGTTCAAATTAAATAATAAAACATTTTCTGTATTAAAAAAGCCGCAGAATTGACGGTGCTGTATAGGGTTTTTTTCTGGATTCCGTTTACATTTTGAAACATTATAAAAAAAATAGCCATATCTGCCATACGATCTTTCCGAGAGCTCACTTTTGTAGCAGAAAATAGTTTAAAGAGATTCATAAAGTCCAGATTTGAAATGTTCACAAAAATTTAACAGATTGTTGTAACGAAATGCAGTTTGCACCATAAGACTTGTTCAATTAAAAGGAAATTTACTTATTTATTATGTATATATATATATGCAACATACATCTGACTTGTGTGCTCGACATGAAAAGCCTGCTTATAAGTCATCGTCAATATACAAGGACGAGATAAAAGCACAAGGAAATTTACATCACAAGAGAAATACAACCAGGCGCTCACAATAAAAGTGTGTGCAATGGAGCCAGCGGGAATCGAACCCACAACCTCCAGATTAGCAGAGCGGTGTCTTAAACACTCGGCCACGGAGGCCCTTTATTTTATTTTACCACAAACATTCATACCAGTTGCTAAGTCTTGTAGTGAAAACCGCTTTCGAATCGGGACAGATTCCAATTTAAACCATGGAACTATTATGAAACTCACATTTAAGATAGAGAAACTAACCACTTTCACTGCCAGGATTACCGCCAGGATAAATGCTTTCTGGTAAATAGAAATAGAAATTTTCTCCATATTTCAAAGCCTTATTAATGCAAAAATTTCAGTTATAAATAATGGCAAAACCGATATTTGTTTTTTCTAGTAGAAGTTTTCTTCAGCAAATAGTAAGTTCCTGCGCTTCTGCCATAATGTGACAACCTAGACAGCTTCCTGTCAGTGTCGGTGGAAAAGGTTTATAGACTCTAGCGAGAGTCCTAACTACCGTGAAGGCACTCTCGTTACCAAGGTTTGTCGACATCGACGGTATTTTATTTTCCCAGCGTGCTTTGCGTTAGCCAGCTGTTGTTATAGTAAAATAAAGTGTAGGTTGTTTATTTTGGTGGAATTTTTTCCTTATTAACTAGTTAGAGAGATTATGTTTAGTTATTAAAAGAATTTTTTTGGTAGAATGATTGTGATAAAAAAATAAAATAATAAAGTAATAGTTATTAAAAAAATAATAAAATATTAAAATTGCATGTTAAAAAAAGGATGTTTAACAAAAAATATATAAAAAATATGTATATGTAAATGACACATGTTTTAAAAAATAAAATAAAAACAAACATTACAAAAAAATTCTACTGAAAAACGAAAATTAATTAAAATGAAAATAAAACGTTAAGAAAGTAAACAGAATGGATGATCCGCATCTGTATTTCGCGAATGTGGCGTTCATGCTGCGTCATTTCTTACCTGGAGCTGTTTAAGCTCTGGTTACGAGAGTTTTCTGCACGGTAGTTAGGAATCCCGCTAGAGTCTTGTGAAAAGGCTACATTACCTGCGCAAATTCACGTCAGTAAGAACAAATACAAAATTTTACCATATTTCCGAGAGAAATTTTTCACGAATCACTTAAATAAGGTAAAGTTTTCTATTGAAAATTTATTGGTGGAAGTTCACTCCGTAGGCCATCCTGAAACTGATTATCAGAAATAAAATATCAATCGCCATCTTGTGACAACCTCCTCAGTTACTTCATTCGCAATTCGTAGGCAATATACTATATATCCCCTCCTCTTTCGTCATAACTTACTTCACATATTAAACACAAGTTCCGGTCTGTTTAACGCTCGTGTCAAAATATGACATTAATGCCCGGAACTAAACCCCTAATGCGATAGTGTCATATTTTTAAGATTATTTTTTCAAATGTGAGTAGTCTAAAGGAACAATTAGTATACCAACTGAAAGTATGACTGCTGGTGTCTGAAGAATGTTATTAACACGTTTGCTGCCGCTTACGTGAAGATGTGATGATCGTTAATGCCGCACTGTAGAAGTGCGTTTTTCCCAGAAGCCGATTTACTTTTTATAACAAAGAATCAGTGAAAGATTTTCCAGCTCCAGCGCGTGACTGGCTATTGAGACATCACCCCACATACCGAGCTGGCGCGTGAGTGGCCCCTTAACGTTGATGCCATATCACGCGCTGGAGCGTGATCGGCAGCGAATGTGTTAAAAATAAGAAATCATTCCAGGATGTTTAGGCACAGTGGAAGAAAATAAAAGTTGCAGCAGTCGTCCAAATTATCAAACGCGTCAGCCTATCCCTACCCGCTGTCGATGCATTAAACTTGTTGATTTAAGATTTCCGGTATAACGGTCTTAAAAGGCGGTTTCTTTAAAAAGAAATAGACGTCCGGCGGGCGCACCTTTTCAACGACCTTTTCAACAAGTAGTGGGGTTTAGGTGTTAGGACATTTCATTGCTTTATGTAAATCTACCAAAGAAAGAGGATCGAGCCGAAAGGGATTTTTTTTTAAATATTTTTTAAGCTATTTAACCAATAAAATCGCCGCATTTTAAAATGTTTCAAAAGTTACGATAATTTGAAAGCGCAAAAAAAGCCGCCATGACAGTTGCCGCACGGTATTTATATTTGAAATGAAGGTTGATTTGTTGGTTGTATTTTTGAAGGACAATTATCAACACGTGGGATGTAGGCCCCAAGGTGTTGTGCCCTCCGTGGAAGCCTTTCTAAAGGAGCCTAACCCGTATTTACGCAAGGAAAAGCCAAGGCTCGTAGAAAACCACGGAAAATTCCAAACGGTTAGGCCGAAGGCTGCAACTGGGCTCGAACCCAGCATCTGCCGTCTACCAGTTTCGGAGACAGAACCTCCTGTTGGCCCAGAGGTTCTTCCCTCGAAACTGGTAGATGGCATGCCTAAAGCTTCTACCGCATTATTTAACACAAATTCACAAATAAAAATTAATGTATTGCGATTTTTTTTTCTTGATATCTTAAAACCTTTGTAACATTTTCTCAGATTTTCAATTTACGAATTCTAAAGTAAGATGTTCATAATGAGATTATCGTTAAATAAAAGTCTATGTTTGAAAATAACTTCTAATTTAAATGTGTTTTTAAAAATTTTACGTTTAAAAGAAATACGTACTTTCTCTAAAATAAGATTTATAAAAATAAGGTAAAAATGTATTTAGCTTTACTATTTTTGGACAAAGTATTTTGACTTAAAAAAAATCTTTTATCATTTTACAATTAGATTTGTTTTGCCATTTATCTTATTTACATGCTGATACTGTACCATGAACATGTTTTCTACAAGAGAATTATCTTTAGAATTCAAAAATAAAGTATTATTTTAATGTTCTTTATTTTAACAGTTATATTTTTTTAGAACAATTGGTTTTAATATCAGATTTTAATAATAACTAAAACAATAATATTTTTTGAAATGATAATAATTTATAATAACGATTCGTAAAAATATTATAAATAAAAAATGTGTAGTAATAAATTTCAATTAAAAAAAGAAAGAAAATATCTCTTTGGAATGTTATCAAAAATTTAATAACTGTTTATAAAAGATCTTTTATTTTTCAAAGTACATTCCTTTTTAAAAAGTTTTATTTAAATAATTTTTTTCACTGAAATTAATTTACAGGGATATTTAATAAGTGACTGCCACATTGCTAGTTTAGCGTATAACCAACAAAGTGAAAAATGTCCTAGCCGGGGGCTGCAATTAATTTTTTTTTTTTCGAAAATTAATTTCAGAATTCCGATTTCGAATCATAAAATTATAAAAATTGCAAATTCATCATATTTTTGTTTGAATATTTTAGTATTATTGCTGAATAAAAATTAGCACATTACCCTGATAGCATGCATGGTCACATCACATCTGTGACCAAAATGCCACCACTCAGTGACGTCACGTTGTGACTCAGATGTAACTTTCTTAAAAATCTTTAGAAAATTACAAAAATTCTTCAAAACATGTTATTTACTTTAAAAAACACTTTTGTCATAAAGTCACATTTGTCACAGTTTCCTCACGATGTTAATGTCAAAATAGTCACAAATGACACATTTCTCACAAATTTGTCACTCCGTGACTTCACAAAGTGGTCACAATGTTACGTACAAACGATCTCTAAAACGGCCATAACGACTTCACATTTTAGTCACTGTGACTTCACATAGACGTCACGTGAAGTCACATAGACAATCGATGGTAACAAAGTCACAGTGTGACTTCACAACTACGTCACAGTGACATCACCATGTCTTACGGGTAGGAGTATAATTTATGAAGATATTAATAAAAATATGAAAATGCAACATTAGAAACACTAAATTTTGAATGTTTGTAACTAAAAAACTTATTATTCAAATGAGTTGAAATTTAGTGTTTAGAAAAAGCTTGAACAGTAGGATTGAAATATTTTGTCTAAATTGGGTATTGCCATTAAAAAAAGGAAGTTTCGGTTTGTTTTTGTATCAAGATAGCACCCTAAGCAAATTTTATAGACATTATTTACAAGTAAACTTTATTTCCAATCATTCGATACCGATCGGTATCAGTAAGTTTCTTCTATGATAATTTATTGAGGAGTTAGTATGGGATATTACTTTTTTCTACAACTGTACGTCACAAATGCACAATACATAAAGAAAAACCTCGGATAAATTACATAAATCGAATCAAAACAAGAAAACTTTCAATTTCGTGCTTTTTTCCAATTAAAGCCGTGGCTACATTTAAGCCAAATCTGCGTGATCCTTATTTTATTTCACACTGAAAATAAATAAGCTTCAGTGCAGCAGAATATTAAAATTGAACATAGTCACCACGTGCAAATAACGCTTTTCATATAAAGAAGGAAATAAATAAGTCTCAGAAAAATTAAGGCAGAATAGCATAAACGTATATACGAAGTCGTAACATCATGAAATGTGTACACACTTTGTGCATGTCTAGATAATCCTTACTGTCTGGCAAAGAAAATAAATAACACTAGACCAAATGAAGGGAGAATAAGATAAGTTTGTATCCTCAACGTCCTCTTTTTATGAATAGCGAATACAATTACCACAAGTCTCAATAACCCTTACCATTTGAGCGAACGAACATAAAAGTCACTGTAAAAGTTTTGTAAAGGTGAATACATTTACCCCAAGACGAGACAAAAAATTATTATTTAAAAAAGGAAAATAAATAAGCCTGGGGCAGATAAAGGCAGGATAAGATAATTTTGGATACACAGTGTCCTAATTTCATCAAAATTGAGCACACATCTTATGTCTAGATAAGCTTTTAGTTTGAAAAATAAAAATAATAGTAGCTCAAGTTGCCATAAGCTCAAGTGAAATATCTTTAAATCAGTAATTGATGCATATTATCAGTAATGAAATACACTTACAGAAAAAAGGCACTTTTATGTACGCAAATCAATTATTTCTTAAGATGTAATATATTACTTTAATCACAAACACGTCTTCTAAAATGAATGTTTTCAAGATGAAAACGAATAATAATAACAGGGTTGCCACGCTCAAGAGAATTTTCCAGTCTGTATATTAGTATTTTTTAATTAAAAACTATATCTAGATTAACCCTTTCCGGCACAATGTGCCTGGGCCGGGATACCTAGTTTTGATTCCAAATTTGCAAGCGGCACCAATAATATTTTAGTAAAATTTTGCTGTTACAGTGATAGCTTAAATTAAGGGATTCTTAATTTCTCAAAAAGTTCTTTTTAAATTTCGGTGTCAGTCGATAATTTCTCATTTTACTACAGAATTTGCCCGTGCCGGAAAGGGTTAAATACACGAAATATTGCCTTACTAAAAGAGAGATTTTCTATAAGAAAGTAATGGTGCCGAAGAATTTTCTGGTCTGGAACTTACTTGAAGCATGGCAACCCTGAATATTGAAATCCCTTTCAACTTAAAAAAAGAAAATTTGTAATCTACAAAGAAACAATGACTTGATAGGTTTTTGATCAAATTGTATCTTAACTATTTCAACTCCTATACTATTACACAGTCAGTAACAGATATACAGTCATCGATAACAAAATACTGTTAGTATAGAAAAAACTGATTGCTAAAATACATTTTTATGTCCGAAATGAAATTTCTTGAAATCGAAAATATCACTGTAATCACGGAGGATTTTTCTAAAATGCAAACATTAAAAAATTAATTAATTAATTAACTAACAGAGATAGAGAAATAGTCAAAGCCTGAAAAAAGAACGACTTCGATTGTATTTTGATTAAATTGTTTCTGAAATCCCTCAAAGCATTTAAATCATACAGGGAAATTAAAAAGAAACATTCGATAAAGTTTCAGAGGTGGTAATGACATCTTTAAAAATAATGTTTAGAAAACAAGGATAGTAATTAGTGTTGTCATGTGTCCCGCGTAAATCAGGGTTCCGAAAATTCAGTACAACACTAATTTGTTACAGCTTATTTCGCCGTCTTTAATTTTAGATAATTCTGTTATGAGATAAGAAGAAATTTCCCTTAACACTAACCGCGGGAAAATTCATTCAAGTGTTATAAAAATATTTCTCATAGGAATTTTCATTTAAAATTGTTTAAGTTATTTACTGAAAATATTTTTGCACAGCATGTATTTAGCTTACTTTTTAAAGAGTTTTCTGGTTCGAATCGGCATCTCTCCATATAACACGGGTCAAAATGACCCGTCGCCGCGGTTCTAGTGTTAAACTACTGGTTTTTCAGAGCATTTGGAGCAGCGATTTACTAGGAAAACCTGGCAACATTCGTGGTAATCAATATTTTTCACTCAAAAATACAGGGAATGTCATTTCAATCCGAAAATAAATATCTTTCTTAACTTAATAAAGATATTTTAAAACAATTTTCAAAAGCCTTGCCTTGTTTTGCGTTAACGGGAATGTAACGTGATGTAAGTTTAGGGAATTTCGTTAACCCCTTAACCTTCACATTAAATTACGATTTTAAAATTCAGATTGATAATTGCCACCACCCTTTAAAAAAAGAAATGTTTACCTTCTTTAATGGCAAGTTAAATGATACCAGATTAAAGCCAATTACACTGCCTTATAAAACTGGTGGGAAGAAAGCAATTCTGAATAAAAGTCTTGAAGCTCGCATCCCCTGAATATCACGGGAGCGAGCTTCTGGCCACTTCTAGCATTTTTGTAATCACCTTACATTTATTGGAACAAAAGGTCTTTTTTTTTCAAATTTCGTTAAAATATGTAAATTATTCTTAAAATCGTAAGCAAAACTCCGAATTCGTATTCAATTGAATATGTAAATGGCACCCGCTTCAAGCATTGGTTAGATAGACTCAAAAAGTTTCATGACCCTTGTCAATGAACTTCCACGTGTGCCCCCTTCGTCGCACGGAGAATATCAAGTCGGGGTACACGACATTTCGGTCCCGCCATTTCGGTCCCAAGACATTTCGGTTCCGAGACAATTCGGTTCCCAGACATTTCGGTCCCGAGACATTTCGGTCCCGAGACAATTCAGTCCCGAGACATTTCGGTCTGTGGCCATTTCGGTCCTTAGTCATTTCGGTCCCTAGTTATTTCTTTGCTCGCTACTTTATAAGTCGGATTCTAGTTGTTGTGGGCCTGCCAAATGATATAAGTTCAACATTATTCGGGCCTTTTTTAAATGTTTTTAATTCTTCCCCTTACTCTCCTCAAGTTTTTTTTTTTAAAGTTGAATATAAGATTCCGATAAATTTAAACTGTTATAACTCGTGATAATGAAATCACAACAAGCTAAAAATTTTGTTTGATTAAACAATGTGATATAAGTTTAGGCGATATTGTCTTTTGCTTTTAATAGTATTATTATTAATCAGAATAAATATTGTAAATTTTATTATTAATTATTAGCATCAGTATTTTATATAAACTTTTTAAAATTCTTATAAACTAAATAGTATTTTATATAAACTGCCATAAATATTTTTTTCGCTGTTTACATACATTTTTTAGAACCTTTAAATTAGCATTAATTAAATAATTAAAAAACTGTGCTTAATTTTTTTTCTTCCAATTAGTTTAATAATAAATGTCTTTAATAACTTAATTAGACAGTTATAAGTTATACTATATACATATTTCCTCAAATCACCTATCTACACCCTCTCCTTTGATAATTCAGAAATGAGATATATTTATTGAAGAACTGATTTTTTATTTTTATAATACAAAGTTGCATCTTATAAATTCGTTTTCATAAGTTACTTTCCATTATTAATTTTGCGAAAGCAATAGTGATTTCGTAACTGGGCATGCTATGAAAAAAATTGTTTTTAGAAATTTTCCACCGCCACTTAAATAATAATAATAATAATAATAATAATAATAATAATAATAATAATAATATTTATTGATTGCATTTTTTAAGTCTTCTCACGCCATGAATTTAATTTTTGTGAGTTAATGTTATTGAAACTGGGTCTATTTCATTCTAATAAGATGATTATTTTTTATTTTTATTTACATAAAATTAATATAACAATATTTTAAAATATAATAATATAAATATTATATATAAAATATAAAATATAATTTAATAAAATATATTAAAATGTAATATAATATTTTAAATAGTTTTATTTTCAATTTTTAAGTGACAGAACTAAACTTTTGTTCATTTATTTATTTATTTGTATTACCTTTTCGCTCCTACTTTCCCAGAAAAAATAATAATTCTTATTTTAGTTTTATTTTTAACTATACTAATTGTTTTAAATTTCTGAAATTTTAAATATACAACAAATAAACAAGTAAAAGATAAATTTCACTTTAGAACTACTAGGAAATATAATGATGTATTGAATATAAAATGGATTATGTATTGCGTTATTTTAAAGTAAAATTCATTATGTAAATTAATAATATTATTAATTAATAAATATATTTAATAAAATATTAATTTATAATCGCATTATACTAAAATATTATGGCCTTCAGTTTAAAAACTCTGCAATGTTCCCTATAAGAATATGTCTTATTTAACAAAATTTCAGTTTGCCGAGAAGGGACCGAAATGTCTTGGGACCGAAATGGCTAGGGACCGAAATGTCTTGGGACCGAAATGGCTAAGGACCGAAATGTCTTGGGACCGAAGTGTCTCGGGACCGAAATGTCTCGGGACCGAAACGGCGGTACCGAAATGGCAGGACCGAAATGGCGGGACCGAAACGTCCTGCTTCCTATCAAGTTGATATTATGTGGATGCTGACATGCTTGCCGCTACCTGGCGTGAAATTTAGTATCGACTTGATATTTTCCGTGCGACGAAGGGGGCACACGTGGAAGCTCATTAACATGCGTCATGAAACTTTTTGAGTCTATCTAACCATTTATGTTATTAATTTTAATCTATCTTTATTATTGTATGAGTTATTAAACATCAAAATTGGTCCAGGTTTTTATAAACACCCTGTATATGTTCTTTGGTCCTGTCTAGGAACAAAAAAATCCTTATCTGCTTTTTATCTAAAGTTAAATTTTATACATTTCGCCTTAAACGTATTTCCTCCCTCATTTTTTGCTGTCGCAAAGGACCGAGGCTAAAAATTGCAAATCATTTTGTGAAAGTTGAAAATGTAGTTTTTATTTGAAACTGAATATTAACTGAGTATTTCGGCTTGGGATTTTTTTAGCATAGCAGAAATCTGACTTCTTTTTCTGAATAAAAAATAATAAATAAAGCAAGAATAAGAATATTAAATAAATTCATTTATTTAATAAATTGTGTTTTATTTGCAGAAAAGTAAAGTAAGATGTAACAAAAACGTTTACGTAACTACTAAGAATGTATTTATTAAAAATACAACATATTTCTCAATGGTGCAAAAAACAAGAATTTTAATATCAACTTGTACAATTAAAATAAAATAAAAATACCAACGTTTCGCGCCGTCTTCTGCGGCCGTCCTCAGGAAAATATGATAATGGAAGGACTTTGCTTCTTGATCGAGAGATAATATTTCTAAAAAATTAAAATCGAAATGAATTAAAAGTTTAAAAATGTTGCAACTTACACGTGAGTAAAAATTAAAATACTGCAACGAGATAAAAATTTTAAGATTAACTTATTAAGATTTTTTTTAATTTTAAGATTTAATTTAAATTCTTAAAATTTTTATCTCTTTGCAATATTTTAATTTTTACTGACGTGTAAGTGGCAACATTTTTAAACTTTTAATTCATTTCGATTTTAATTTTTTAGAAATATTAGCTCTCGATCAAGAAGCAAACTTAATCCTTCCATTATCATATTGTCCTGAAGACGGCGCGAATCGTTGATATTTTTATTTTATTTTAATTGTACAAGTTGATGTTAAAATTCTTGTCTTGTGCACCATTGAGCAATATGTTGTATTTTTAATAAATACATTCTTAGTAGTTAAATTTTATGGTGCAATTGTCCAGTATATATTTACGTTTACGTAAATTCAAAAATTTATAATTATTAATCCCACGATTCTTGAAAAAACATTTACTTTCAGAAACTTTTAAATAGCCAATCGGAAATCTCTAAAACTAAAAGGTTTGCAAAATTAATAGATTTATTTTATTTTTATTTTATTTTATTTTATTGTAATTTAGGACAGCAAAGAGGGTTTTAAATACAAGAAATTTTTCTATAAACTCAGGAAAAATATCACTCATAGCAATTAATTTTCATTTCAAATTGACAAAGTTTCTCACACACTTTTTTTGATAAAATTTCTACTTTTATAATTTACAAGGTAGAACCTGTCGAATTTCGACAAAAGAAAATGTTTAAAAAGGAGTTAATTCATTCATTTATAACTAACATTACAAATTAGTTACAATAAAAATATTCAACATAAGTTAATAAGTTTAACTCTTAAACCAATGATATTTAACCTAAAATTAACAAAATACTACTTCTATAAAACTCAGTTGTAGAAATTGTTAAAAATTAAACTTTAATCGCATATGTAAGCAGTAAATAATCATAAAAATCTGTTATTGTGATAAAGTTATCAATTTAAGCTCTTATGCTAGTATTTCAAAATGAAAAAAAGCAAAAATTTATTCCACTTTGAATCAATCATAGAATTTTTTCCCCGTGAAATCTAAACCCAACATCATTTTCACATATCACAGAGCTTCCAAATGGTCCGCAAACTGAACCTCAATATTTTTTAACCGAAATTTCATGAAAGGTTTCTACGCACTATAGCTAGAATTAACTTCTAAAGTTAATTTTTAGGCAATTTGCAAGATAAATCTAAAAAGGAAATTTCTATAAGAAAATTCTGATGTTCAGTTGGCTGACTATTTGGTATTCCTGCATATCAACATTTACAAATGAATCTTTCATATCTGTATTAACCCTTTTATTTAAAAAAAAATGGTATTTTAATTTGATCATTTTGATATCCCATTAATTCAAAACTTGAAGTCTCGATGTTATTAGTTTAAACAGATACTAAACAATTTTTATTATTTTAAGTGTAAATGAAATATTGTAAATTAAATCAAAATTCACCGGGTTTTATAACAAACGATATTCTAGACACAGTACGCATTTTAATTTCGATTATTTTTTTCACTTTTAATGAGAAAATGGCAACATAAAGGTAGAGTAATCTGAATTATTTTTTTCTTTTTTTTTTTTGTCTTTTATCTCCTTTTCTTTCTTTGCTTTTAATAGAAAAATGGAGTACTCCTGTTGCCACACTTAGAAAAATTGTATTAAAAACTACAAAAATAAATAATATTTCAAAAATAAATTAAAATACAGTTTTCAAATAAATTGAATTTAAAAGCACGCATTTTTCTCTATACGACGTTGTAAATATATGTAAAAATAAATCGTTCGTTTTTTTTTTTTTTTTTTTTCATATTAAATTCTTTGAAACTGGTAACGTTACAAAAAAGGTTTTTTATTTTTTATTTTTTTTAACCAGCCTGAGGATTAACTCTTGAAAGAATAAGAGAAGCTTCAACCCTTTCCATTATAGGGGCCTCACATGAGGACAATTAAAAATTGCCTTATCAAGCGGAAAAAAAAAAATTCAGCATTCATTTATGGTGATCTGATTTGTGGACAGACAACAGCTAGCAAGCAACACAATAAAAAATATTTTATAATGAGTTCTTATTAAATCCCAACAGATAATAATAAAATAATTTATGCACGAGAGGATTGATTTCTTTATATCGAGAACATTGTCAGAAAACATCTGCTATTTTAACCCTTTCGGTTCTGGTGTACTATTTTTTGTACATGTTTTTAATGGAGTATTATTTTGTTTTAAGGCCCTAAACTAGGCACAGAAAAAGACCCGGGTGATAATGTAAAGTCTATGGGAGCGTTCTTTTCAAATATCTCGCTCAAATTTGAATATTTTGACATGATTTTTTACTGAGAATGATCCACAAGCGGCCTACAGGGTCCGTAGTCATCAAGAATTTCAGAGCATTTTAATTCTTTTAGTATCACAAATTTTTTAATGTACTCATTGTTACATTTGAAAAAGGATTTATTTTTCGTTAAATAAAACAAATATTACATTATAAAAATTCTGGTAAAAAGTCCGCACAAGGTGCTTCCAGACTACACATCCTGGGCCTAGTTTTTACTTTTTCGATTTTGCTTATATATTTTTTTTTTATATTACGATAGTTCAGTTTTCGAACCGGTTTCAATCGGTTTCGAAAGTTAAAGTAATTTTTAAAAAATATCTGAATCCAAAACTGAAACAGTAAAAACTAGGCCGGGTGTGAATCGTCCTCAGCTATCTTGTGTAAAAAAAATCATGTAAAAATATTAAAGTTTGGGCGAAATATTTGAAAAGAACGCCCCCCCCCCCCCCCATAGACTTTACATTATCATCCGGATCTTTTTCTGTGCCTGGTATTGCGCCTTAAGAAGCACTTTTGTAACAATTTATATGTAGTAATGTTAGTATATGTTTATGCATTTACTATATGACATCATTTATGTTTAGGCATTTCGTAATAACAATAAATATTATTATTTTCTTAATCCTCTTTGCACCGTTTGCGACTTTTATTTAAACATCTATTTCACTCTGTGAATTTAAAATAAAAGCTACTTTCCTGAAAGAATCATGTGAAAGAAAGCACAAAAAGTAATAGAAAGTTATAATCTATGTTAAATCTTATTGTAATACAATATTTTCTATTTTTTTTAGTCTGTTGTCGTATGAATATTCATTGAACAGTACGCAAAACAACAACATTCGTTATCTTTCAGACAATGAAATACTCATTAAATACTAATTAATCTAGTTGGATAGCTAGTGTTATGTTATTAACATAACAGTAACTTTTTTTTCTAAAAATTGAAAAATAATTCGGACCCGAAAGTGTTAATCATGTAATAACCCTCTTCTCGACGCGTTACTAATATTTTAATGTTTTACCACCGGTATGTCTAAACATAAATCTTTGCTGAATTTAGTCGAGTTTAATCTTTGCTGAAGATATTCTACAATAACGTCAAAATAAATCCAATAAGTAATTAAGGCCGATTTCGCAATTTAAAATATTAGTAATATAATTAGAGATTCGAACTTGCATGTCAGCATTTTTTTTATTTGAACAACATACATCTGACTTGTGTGCTCGACATGAAAGTCTGCTTATAAGGCATCGTCAATATAAAAGGACGAGATAGCACAAGAAAATTTACATCACAAGAGAAATGCAACCAGGAGCTCTACACGAAGTGTGTGTGCAATGGAGCCAGCGGGAATCAAACCCACAACCTCCAGCGTACCAGAGCGGCGTCTTAACCTGCATGTCAGTTAAATGGAGTGTTGAACATAGATGTAGGAATAACTAGATTACGCACACGGGGAGAAAAGTTGATTCTCCGCTCGCAAACGATTCTCCTCCACTAGAGTGGCAAATGGCCGGCGATTCAGTGGTCAATGTATGAAAATGTGCACTCTTAAAATGCATTTATAGCTATATACATATACATATTTTAAGCCTTCGTGAATATTTCAAAGTTTATATCTGATTTTTGACCACCAATTAGTATTTTTATGGCGAAGTTAATTTTTATGAATAAAATAAAGAAGAATGATGGAATTTTTTTTTAACAGCTATCTTTAAATACCTTTTAACCTGGAAGTTAAATAAAACAGTATGTGCATTAAAATCAGTAATGGGCATCTTTTTTAGGTAATTATTTAAATATGTAGCACCTATAGTTGTCGTTCAGTCTGTCCTTCCGTCCGAATATAACTATAACCATAAATGTAGCAAAAACTACCCAACTGAATCGTTTGAAATTTAAAATATATAAATATTACTTAATTTTGTCGAGTCATTTTAAATTTTATGAAAATCGGATGCATAGATCAATTACAAGGACAATCAAAAGATTCCATTACATTACGGTCAATGGGGAAAAAAAGGTTTCAGATGCATTTTAATCGTTTGAAATTTAAAATATACAAATATTACATAATTTGTCGAATCATTTCGAATATTATGAAAATCGGATGCATAATTTAATTAGAGGAACAACCAAAAGTATTACACTTTATTACGATCAATATGAAAATAATAGTTTCAAGTATATTTTAATGATGTTAAACTCTTTCGAATATAGAACTGACATGAACTTATGAAGTATATATATATACTAAAATATACATTCTGTACAATCTGTGATGCAAAGAATATTTATCATCAAATTACAGGGCCACACAAAAGTATTCCACTACATAATGCTATACGCGGAAACATTGTTTGGGGCGTGTTTAATGATATTAAACTATTTCACATTTTATGAATATGATATACGTTGCTGATGTGTAATAAAAGTTACTTCCTGTATATTTATAGGAACACAAAAAGATTTCGACCACTATACTGTATTCGAAGTACTGCTTACTATAACAGCAAGAACTAAATATTTTTAAAACTTCGTTATCGTACGAACGAACCCCATTTGCTACGTTTTACGTGTAATTTCCAACTTGTTTTTAATTTTTTTTCTCTAAGCTAAATAGAATTTTTTTTAAATGGATGTACAATTTTAAATGATTTTCTTTTCTTTTTCCAGGATGTTTATAATAATGTTTAAAGTAAAATTCTTCCTCAATTTGCAACTTTACCCCCCCCCCCCTTTTACATTCAATGATTTCTGCTTTGTTCTTCACACAGTATTTTAAAATTTCCAGACGTTTAAAATATTTTTTCTCCTTCCTTTCTGCCCATGTTTCTTTGCAATGACAATACATTATTGTGTCAAATTTTCCTTACCCACTAAACTTAAAACATTTCTTTCCCAGCCATAGTTTTTAATCGTTCATCTCGCCCCCCCCCCCCCCCCATCCCACCCCGAAAAAAAGTGTAATAGGGTAAATACAAAAAAGTTACTTATTTTAGCTGTGCTTTCTTTTTATTTGTGTGTTTGTCAAATAAATAAATAAATAAATAAATAAAAAAGCATAAATAATGCACATTTTTTAGATTATTTTTTTAGCCAAACATTGCTCAACAAATGTAGACAAAGCATGAAATATTAAATCTTTGGTGTTTTTAGAATATAACATGAAAGAAGGGATAAATAAATCCGTTCATTTACATTTTATACAAAGTGTGAATGAGTGAATTAGTTAAAAAAATTATATTTTTTGTCCATTTCAATATTAAGATATAACAAGAACGAAAAACAAAATCCAATTCTTTGAATTATTTAACCCATTAATGCCTGAATTATTTTCTTCGTTAAAATTCGAATTTTGCATTTTCCGACCACTTTTAAAGCAAGAATAACTTTTATCTTAATTTATCGAGGACCTTGGCTCGAGAAAGAAAGTATTTATTTATCCTCCTTTTTTTACTGGTGCGAAATGCGCTTACTTGAATATTTTAAAACTGTCCCAAAAATGGGACGCTAGGCACTAATGGGTTAATAACGCATCAAACAAAATATAATTAACAATTACGTATATCTGCTGTGTATTACTGTGGTAAAATCGCAAGTTCCAGTTCCACTTGCTTTTTGCCACTCTAATGGATGTTGCCACCGAGTCGCAACAGAATCAAAACGTATTAGGAGAATAACATTAAATGCTTAATTTAGTTATTCCTTATCTATGGTGTTGAATAGAGAGGAGGAGACGTATAGAAGCTGGGAGGGAAGTAACTTAGAAGGTTCTCACAAGATGTCGGCTGTTTCTTTTAATAGCGATCAACAGTTACAGATTACCGCCAGTGAAAACATCAACCAGTAAAATTGAATCGAAAATTTTGTCTAATTTAAAACCCTTACAGATGGAAATTTTGCTCACAAATAGGGTAAAAAAATCAATTTATTTTTACTTGTGTTAGTTTGATCAATTATTATAATCCTCCCTCATAGCATGCATGGTCACAATGACGTCACTGTGAGTCACTTTGGTCACATCACATCTGTGACCAAAATGTCAACACTCAGTGACGTCATATTGTGACTCAGATGTGACTTTTTTTAATTTTTTTTAGAAAATTACAAATATTCTCTGAAAACATGTTATTTACTTTAAAAAACATGTTTCTGGCAATTTAAATATCGTCGCTTTTATCACAGTTTCGTCACAATGTTAATGTCAAAGTAGTCACAAATGGCACATTTTTCACAAATTGGCCACACGGTGACTTCACAAAGTGGTCACAATGTGACGTCACAAACGATCTCTAAAACGGCCATAACGACTTCACATTTTAGTCACTGTGACTTCACGTCGACGTCACGTGACGTCACATCGACAATCGATGGTCATAGGGTCACAATGTGACTTTACAACGACGTCGCAGTGACGTCATCATGCCTTACGGGCATATAGCACCCTAATAGCATGCATGGTCACAATGACGTCACAGTGACATCACATTTGTGACCAAAATGCCACCACTCAGTGACGTCACATTGTGACTGAGATGTGACTTTCTCAAAAATCTTTAGAAATTTATAAATACCCTTCAAAACATGTTATTTACTTTAAAAACATGTTTCTGGCAATTTAAATATCGTCGCTTTTGTCACAGTTTCGTCACAATGTTAATGTCAAATTAGTCACAAATGACACATTTTTCACAAATTTGTCACATTGTGAACACTTTGTGAAACGTCACAAAGGAGCTCTAAAACGGCCATGACTTCACGTTTTAGTCACTGCGACTTCACATCGACATCACGTGAGGTCACATCGACAATCGATGGTCACAAAGTCACAATGTGACTTCACAACGACGTTGCAGTGAAGTCACCATGCTTTACGGGCAGCTGGGAGTGAAGTAGCTTCCCGTAAGGCATGGTGATGTCACTGCGACGTCGTTGTGAAGTCACATTGTGACTTTGTGACCATCGATTGTCGATGTGAAGTCACAGTGACTAAAATGTTAAGTCGTTATGGCCATTTTAGAGCTCGTTTGTGACGATTGACAAAGTGGTCACAATGTGACAAATTTGTAAAACATGTGTCATTTGTGACTAATTTGACATTAACATTGTGACGAAACTGTGACAAAAGCAACGATATTTAAATTGCCAGAAACATGTTTTTTAAAGTAAATAACATGTTTTGAAGAATATTTGTAATTTTCTAAAATTTTTTAATAAAGTCACATCTTAGTCACAATGTGACGTCACTGAGCGGTGACATTTTGGTCACAGATGTTATGTGACCATGCGTGCTATGAGCCCCACTAAAAAAAAATCTGTAGAAAATCTATAGCTTTTTGGCCCAAAATCTGTGGGAAATTCGAAGGTATTTGGCCCATTTTGCAGATATTTTATAAAATATCTTTAAAAATTCTGCACATATTTTAAAGATAAAGCTAAGTCTGCAAATTTTCTTCAAACTTCTGTAGAATATCTGTAGAAAGTGGAGATTTCTTCAGATAATCTTAAGATTATTTTTAGTGGGGAGGGTTAGGAGGTTGTCACAAGATGTTGGCTGTTTCTTTTAATAGCGATCAACAGTTACGGATTACCGCCAGTGAAAACATCAACCAGTAAAATTGAGTAGAAAATTTTGTCTAATTTAAAACCCTTACAGATGGAAATTTTGCTCACAAATAGGGTAAAAAAAATCAATTTATTTTTACTTGTATTAGTTTGATCAATTATTATAATCCTTTCATTTACTGAGACAGTAGGTAGTCGTGGTTGTCATATGTGGCGTAGCTATTACCATCAAAGTAAATTTCCATCGGTAAAAATGTATGTCAGTTTTGCCAATGTTTTTCGTTAATGAGGCGTTTAAGCGAAGAGAAATTCTCTGCTTAAAATTACTGGTGGAAGTTTTCCATGGTAATAATGAGCCCCTGTTAAAGCGGTTACTGTTGAATTTTCACTATTTTAAGGATATGTGAGTTCCTCTTTCCTCGTGCCCTTTGTACTCGAGAGGTGACTCTCACCCACGACTGGTGTTGTCAGGTGTTGCTCGTAATTCGGGACGCCAAATACTTTTGACACCACTAATATCTAATAGTTTATTTCCCCATCTTTTATAACAGATCATTGTGCCATTAGGTAAGGCGAAGAAAAGGCTTAGAGCATTTGGAGCACCAATTTACACGGGACACTTGTGGTCAGTGAGAATCACCTCTCGATTTCATACGGTAGTAGTTGGATGGTCATTTATTTGCTCGAAAATGTTACATGTTTGAGTTAAAAATATTAAAATAAATGGAATGAATGTAATATAACATAATGCATAGTCAATCAGGACTCATAATTTGCATATATCTGTAGCTTCTGGTAATAACCAGGTAAAGCACATTTTTGGAAAAAATTGAGATAATTGGGGAAAATGTAACTTTAAAAGAGTACTTTCAGCTGCTAGAGTACTGAAAAATGAAAATCGAATATTCCCGTCATAGGGCGACTATAAATATTCATTTAAAAATTTAATTACTTCTTAATTTAAAAAAAAAACATTTTTATATACCATAATTTCGGGTGTATAAGCCGCGGATCAAACAATTCTTTTTCGACCCATAATTTTTTAAGAAACAAATGTTACTACTTAGATCGACGTAAATATTTGTCTTCAATCACTAAATAAGATTTCTGGGTCCAAAAAGAATTGTTTTATCCGCGGCTTATACACCCGAAATTACGGTAACTATTTTGGCAGAAAAAAGGTTCTTATAGCCTAATTGAATGTAGTGAGAATTATTAAGTTATAATCTATTTTATAAAAGTAATGATAAAAAGACATTTGAAAACTTTAAACGTTAATTACTCAAAATATTAAAAATGTACCTTACCTGGTTATTATCGGAAGCCACAGATATATAATGAGCATTCTTTAATTAAAGCAGCGTCACAGATTGTGTTTCTGTGCAATTCGGAACATAGCCTCAAAATGCAGTTCTTTTAAAAAATGCAGTGTAATTTAATTTCCTTGATATCTTATTTATATTTATCAAATTTCTCTTTAAAATAAAAATTTTCTATAAAATTTACAAAAGATTAGAAATACCTTCAATGCTTTCTAGTTTGAATATCTAGGAATTCTCTATTTCACTTTATCGCTTGGGAACATAAAAGTGATTTATGCTGCAATAGGAATGGAGTATGGTATCACTATGCTAATATATTATTATCCAACTAGCTTTATTGAAAGTATAACCAGGCATAATTGAGTGCTGCAGTTACGGCAATCTGTCTTAAAAACTTTTATGCTCAAAAAGCTATTTATTACCTTATTATCCCAGATATCTGAAAGAAAATGTCGATGGAGTGCGATAATTTATGACAGATATTTCTTAGAACACTTTAACCTTGTTACACACAAATCATTACTCAATCTTAGAAATCAACATAACGTACTTTTTTGTAACATTATGACAATTTATGCGCCTCATTCGTTTTGTTCTAGAATCACTTAAAGAAATGGGATAAAATTCTTTTTGTAAGATCGGTAACAAGAAGTCTTTTTTTTTTTACGAAATGAATTCAAATATGACCCAACATATATCTTTCTTATGGTGGAAAATTTTTACAATATACAAGGTGTCCTAAAATAGTATGGCTGCTTTTAAAATTGAATGTCAAGCAAATGATGAGAGCTATTAAAGCTACTAAATACATAGCTGCCAACTTTCAACTAATTTTTCGTAATACCTAGATTAGTTTGATCCAAGTTAACGTCATTTCAAACCAGAAAATATATTTCATAAATCTTTTATTTATTTAATTTCAGGTTTGTTACTAGAACATACTTAAATTCCTTTTCTTTGAAAAAATTCTGGTTCAAACTCATTAAACGAGGGTCAAATTAACGCATGTATTACCGATAATCGATGTCAGGTTGGCACCTATCTAAATATTACTCCGTCAAGATTGGACGGTAAATAACTTGAATATTATTCCATTCTTGATAAATTCTGGAATTTTTAATTAATTGCTTTTAAATTAATATTGAAATCCTGCCGAATTTCTATTTTCCATAAGTGATTCCCATTTCTTTACGGCGATCGATTCTGCTGTATAACCTACTCAATGAAGGATAAAATTTTATAATTTTCAACCAAATATGTTTGCTTTTCATCAGAAATCAACCGAAAAATATTGAGTAGAGAATTTATTTTTATTTATTAGTGTGTCATTTTTTTAAATAGCAATATGTATTTCTATTTTACTTTATTTTTAAGTACAGCCTCATTAAAAGTTCCAGGCAAATGATGAAAGCTGTTAAAGATACTAAAACATACCTGTCAAGATTTAATGATAGATAATTTAAATGTTACATTATGAAAATTCTTGAATTTTTAATGTGTTGCGTTTAACCTTCCGTCTACCAGACGGGTCCATTGGACCCGACAGCAATATTTAATGTAAATTTTTCTCATGAAAAATAGCATTCAAAGTTTTGCGATTACATGACTTTTCCTGCAATTGTCTCCTCTATGTATATGCAATTGCGATTAAAATTTTGTTCGAAATTTTTTACCTATTTTTAATTTGTTTCATTGTTTACCACGCGGGTCCATTGGACCCAACATTAAAACAAACGTAATATACTGTTGCTTTCTTTTTCTAGGGTCGCCATAAATCATGAGGAGGAACAGGGTTACCATAATTGGCTGTTTATCGCCCATTTGGCGATGGATTTTTAGCGCCAATCTCGCCAAATTTGGCGACTTTATAATGAAGTTTTGAGAAAATTCTAGACTGATCTAGTAAACTTCGTTCTCTATATATAAAAGGTTACTTCTGGTTCAGAGAGTCATTTATCAACAGACACAGTTAGTGAGCGAATGGTGTCTATTGATGTTTTTGAGTCTTTTCATTGAAAATAGGACTTGATATTTGAAGACAAGTAATAAGTGTAGTTTGTACGTGCTTTGTTATTTTACAAATATTCATCATTTTCTTATTTCCTAACTTATTTTTTGTTAAAAACTGAATTGAAGATGAACAGAAAAAAAGTATTGACTCAAGAGGAAATTCAAAAAATTATGGAAAATCCGGACGATATAGAATTCGACACCGATGATGAAAATCTGTCGTCTGATGAAGGTGAAGTAGATTATGTTGAAATACATAATGAAATTTCTGATTCCTACTCAGAATCTGATAATGATTCCAATGAAGTAACTGTAGAAACCACAAGTACTTCAAATTCTACTTTTGTTTCCAAAAATAATTCACAGATCTGGTATAAGAATGAAGTTGCCAGACCACAAGGAAGACGTACTGAAATCAATATTTTACGTGAAAAATCTGGACCTTCAAGATTTGCAAATCGTGAAATGGATTCCATATCATCTTCATTTCTTATCTATTTCCGAAAAAGACTTTTGGAAATTATAGTAAAATGGACAAACGCGGAAGGCAATAGAGTATTCGATAAAGAGTGGAAACCTATAGATATTATAGAACTTAAAAAATTCATCGGACTTTTATTACTTATTGGAGTATATAAATCGAAAAATGAAACAGTAAGCGAACTTTGTGCATAAAAAATGGAAGACAAATATTTCGGGACATTATGAGTCGCAATAGATTCACAAGTATATTACGTGTCATAAGATTTGATGATGCTGCTGAGAGGCGTAAAAGAAGATCAACTGATAAATTAGAGCCAATAAGAGAATGCTTTGAATTGTGGAATAGCTATTTACAAGACCCTTATATTCCTAATTGGTCTATGACTGTCGATGAGCAATTAATTTCTTTTCGTGGAAAATGCCCTTTCCGTCAGTATATGCCATCTAAACCTGGAAAGTATGGATTGAAGTTCTGGGTTATTTGTGACAGTGTAACATCGTATGCTTGGAAACTGGAACTATATACAGGCAAAAATGAAGTAAGAGAATCTCATCAGGGAGAAAATGTAGTTAAAAGATTGACGAAGGAAATTGAAAATTCTGGTCGTAATATTACATGTGATAACTTTTTTACGTCATATGCATTAGCAACACATCTTACTTCAAAAAGATTATCTCTTATTGGAATAATTCGAAAAAATAAACCTGAATTACCCGCTGTGTTCACAAATCCAAAACATCGTTCTGTATATTCTACTTTATTTGGGTTTCAAGAGAAGGCGACCATCATCTCTTACTGTCCCAGAAAAGGTAGAATTGTTACTTTGCTAAGCACAATGCATAACACTTATGATATTGACAACAGCTTAGAAAAAAAGCCACAAATAATCCTAGATTATAATAAAACCAAAGGCAGAGTAGATACGATGGACAAAATGGTAAGAACATATAGTGTGAAACGCATGACACGTCGGTGGCCTTTGATTGTATTTTATAATATGATCGATATAAGTGCGATGAATGCATACATAATATGGTTGTCACTGAATGCTGAATGTGATCCGAAAATGAAAAAAAGGCGGAATTTCATTATTCAACTTGCAGAAGAATTAGTAGGTGAAGGAGGTATCGCCGTCTCAACATCTACTTCAGAACAACTTTACGCAAATAGTTTTGAACCGCCACGAAAAAAATCAAGATGTCATATTTGTCCCTCTAAAAAAGATCGAAAAACACGAACATTATGCAAGAAGTGTACGAAAAATGTTTGCGGAGAACATTCCGTCGTTATTTGTACTTCATGTACAGAATAATTTTATTATGATGAAAAACGTTTTGTAGTCATTATAATATACTATATATATTACTTTCTTACTGTATGTGTTACTTTCTTACTCTATTACTATATATATTACTTTATTACTATATATATCACTTTTATATATTGTATAAGGTGCATTAATAACAAATATATTCATTGTAGATAAATGAGTGTTTTGTATATTTTGAAATCCTATATATTTTACATATGGGTCCAATGGACCCGAATGGTAGTTCTTGCATATACTTTTTTTTTGGTAGTCTAAGGGTTAAATTAATATATAAAACAGTAATGAATTTCTAGTTTGCATAAGTGGTATCCTTTTATCTTCATACTTTTTCCGGTCTCATTTTTTTAAATAGCAATTCTTATTTCTATTTTATTTCATTTTTTTAACTAGAGCACCATTAAAAGTACCAGACAAATGATGAGAGCTATTAAAGCTACTAAATAATACACGTCAAGATTTGACTGCAAATAACTTGAATGTTTCATTGGGAAAATTCTTAAATTTTTAATTAGTTGGTTTTAAATTAATATTTGTAATCGTGGAGAATTTCCATTTTGTACAAGTGATTCCCATTTCCTTAAGGGGGCTCAGGGCTTAAAAACTTTTCAAAAAATCGATTTTTTATGATCTAGTTCGATTATTCAATTAATTCTGAACTCAGTGCAAGAAACAACATAAAAATATTTGCATTTTTAACGGAGTTATAAGCATTTGTGTATCAACATTTTCAAAGCCGCACCCATATAATTTCAACTTAACCCATTCGTGCCCAGCACCTTTTGCGCCAATTTTATTCGGTTGACACCACTATCTTTAAAAGAATTAAGTTTAGCTCTTTAATTACGAAAATGTTTCAATTAAACAAAATAAAGATTGTTGTTCTTTTTTACCGGTGTCAAAAACAGTGCTACATGCACCTTTTGAAGCGTCCCTAAAAAGGGACGCTAGGCACTAATGGGTTAAAGTTGCGTTTCCTCAAAACTTGATTTTTGACGACTAACACCAAGATTTTTTAAAAACTATTTGATGGAATGGCATAATTTTTTTGCATGCATATAACAGCATTATCTACAGAATGAATTAATATATTTAAATAGTTTAATATTTTGAGTATTTTTAATGAAAAAAAAAGTTGTATTTTTTACGGGTTTTTAATTTTTTTTAATTTGAGAGTTTTTTTAATAATGTTTTTTTGAGTGATAGTTATATCCTTAATTCATTCTATAGAGTAAAGTTTCCGGATCATTTTAAAGCAAAAATTAGGTTCTTATGTGAATTCAACGTTGATTTCTTGCGGGTGGTAATAAAACACAATCTATTTTTTCGAAAATTGTGTTACATAAATTTTGCTATATTTCTTATTATATTACATTGAAATACTTCATTTTATAATTTTATAAGACTATAAACATACCTTTAAAATATCAGAAAGTTTAAATTAATTACACTGAATACGTCTGTTTATATATGGACTCGAAGCAAGAGCTCTGTTTATATGTTTTTCCGCATTGATCAAGCCCTGAGCCCCCTTAACCCCTTGAAGGGCACCGGTATATAATATATACCACTTAATTTTAGTCCCCAAATGCCACAATGGCACCAGAATTTAGATATTAAGTTTTGCTTTAAAAAATTATACTCGAAAAAAGCTTTTACTTGCTTTCATTTGAATTTGTTTATAAATACCGGTGTCATTCAATCATTTTGATATTCTAGCAACATAAGTACTCTGCCCTTCAAGGGGTTAAGACGATAGATGGTGCCTATTCAATGATGTGACAGAATTTTAAGTTTATGATTTTCTATCAATTATGCTTGCTTTTCATCAGAAAGCTACCGAAAAACATTGAGTGGGGCATTTACTTTTATTTACTAATGCCTCATTTTTTTTAAATAGTAATATATATATATTTTTTAATAAAATCACCTTTAAAAGCTGCCATGTATTTCAATTTTATCAGTCTCATTCTCTAAAGCCGTACATTTGAAACTGGATGCAGCTAACGATTTATAAGAAATATTTTTTATCGCTATTACTTTGAATTTTTATATATTTTATAAATATTAAGCCTTAAATATCAAGAATACTTCTTTTATACTTCTTATATGAATAATTTTCTTTAAATCCGTTTTATTTTATTTACAGAAAAGAATGACAAACTTTTCTTTTTGACTCACACACATATTCTTGAATATTATCAGAAAATGCAAACGAAAATTGTAGATCTACTCAAATTATTTAACACTAGAACCGCTGGAAAATTCATTCAAAATTTTAAAAAAAACATTTCTCACTGGAATTTTCATTTTAAACTGTTTAAGTTATTTATTGAAAATATTTTTGCTCAGCAAGTATTTAGGTTATTTTATTAAGAGTTGTCTGGTTCGAATCGACATCTCTTTATATGATACGGGTCAAAATGACCCGTCGCAGCGGTTCTAGTGTTAATTGATAATTACAAGCAAAATATTTCAAATATAAAATTATTATTTTTCTTTTAAATATTGTAGAGTGTTCAATTTTATTTATTTATAAAGCAATAGATTTATAATAAAAATAAAAATAATAATAATGCGCTATCTGTCGGCAAAGGTTCATACTAAGTGAAGGAAAATATTAATTTAATTCCTGATTTCACTCATTATTTTCTTTCAAGAGTTACTTTAATATATGATGGAGTCTGTTTTTCGTACAACTTTAAAAATTTTTTATCAATCAAAATCCTTCAACATCCCGTAAGGCATGGAGACGTCATTGCAACGTCGTTGTGAAGTCACATTGTGACCATCGATCGTCGATTTGAAGTCACGTGACGTTGATGTGAAGTCACAGTGACTAAAATGTGAAGTCGTTATGGCCGTTTTAGAGCTCGTTTGCGACGTCACATTGTGACCACTTTGTGAAATCACGGTGTGACAAATTTGTGAAATATGTGTCATTTGTGACTACTTTGACATTAACATTCTGACGAAACTGTGACAAAAGCGACGATACTTAAATTGCCAGAAACATGTTTTTAAAAGTAAATATCATGTTTTGAAGAATGTTTGTAATTTTCTAGAAATTTTTAAGAAAGTCACATCTCAGTCGCAATGTGACGTCACTGAGTGATGGCATTTTGGTCACAGATGTGATATGAACAAAGTGACTCAAAGTGACATCACTGTGACCATGCATGCTATGAGGGATGAAACCCAAGGAATACGTGTACATGAAACCCAAATGATAAAACTCAGTATATCTTATTATATCGCCACCTGAGAATATTAAGATTCTCTCTGTGTTTCTGAAAAATTGACTTATGTATATATAAATGATCTGTTTGTATCTATGAAGACATTTCTGGATTTAAATATTTCATAATATAATTGTAATGCCGTAAGTAAATTTTCCATAACATCATTTTTATGCAAAAATGCCTTCATAGATACAAATAGAACTTTTTTATATCGATAACACAGATAGAATAAATAAGCTAAAAAACTTTGTAAAATCACCATAAAAGAAAATTAAACAGGACGTGTTTCGAGCTTCAAAAATACAGCTCGTCATCAGCTAATCCAAACACGTGTCACAAGGGACAGAGTGGAGGTAAAAGGGAGGTCGTTCACTTTTTTTTCAATCAAAATCCTTCAACATCCCGTAAGGCATGATAACGTCACTGCAACGTCGTTGTGAAGTCACATTGTGACTTTGTGACCATCGATCGTCGATGTGATGTCACGTGACTTTTATCTCCACTCTGTCCCTTGTGACACGTGTTTGGATTAGCTGATGACGAGCTGCATTTTTGAAGCTTGAAACGCGTCCTGTTTAATTTTCTTTTTATGGTGATTTTACAAAGTTTTTTAGCTTATTTATAAATTTATCGCCAGTGATTTCGGTGCTTCTCAACACAGATAGAACTTTATTATTCTCACGGCACGATATCTCTTCAGCCTTACCCGCTGAGAAAATATCCATGGCACCAATATTAGACAAGAGTATTACTTTATTAAAAGCAATCACACTATCATACGACAGTAGAAGATACTAAAAAAAAAAAAATACTCAAAAATGAGTACATCGATATACTTATACTGAATTGAGTATGTTTGGATCGAAAATGATCACATTGCTTTCTGAATTTTGAACCATCATATATTATCAAATCCAAACAAACGATAATTTTGTAACCTGTAATGGTTTATTTCATTCATGGTGGCATAAAAATTGCTAATTAATGTAAATATTAAATTATACAGAGCATTTTGTAATAATTTAAAAGTGCTTGCTAATAGTGCTTTTGTCATAAAGATATTTGATTTGAGTATTTTGCTAATAACTTTTGCTATTTTTCTTTAAAAACAATCAATTAAACTTTTATTGCTAATAATTTTGAGCAAAAAATAAATTCTAGTATATTTTTGCTTTAATTTATAAGTTCAGGGGGCATTTAATAGAGATTTACATTTGAACACAACCATGGAATCAATTATGAGTACATGTGTTTCTTAGTTTTGAGTAGATTTGGATTGGAGCTATTTTGAGTACTTTTTACTCAATTTTGAGAAACCATTTTTTTTCAGTGTAAGCAGAATTTCAACTGTATGAATGGTCAATTTTTAAGCTTTAACACTAAAAGATGGAGAGAGAATTGCTGTCTTCGAGAAATCTAGTAAATTTTAACACTAGCTCTAATATAAATGGCAACGGTGATTTTTTTTTTACCGGACCCTAAGGTTGTAAATAAGACCCAGATTTCAAAATTAAATTTTTCAAAAACAAAGATCGTTTGAATTATAGGGTAAACGGTTTGTTTTTTATGTAAGCTGCAAAAATCTTATACAGAAGTTTGGAACGGTGAATATTTTGAAAAGATTATCTTCTGATTGCAAAGAATGCTTGACTTGACATTTTTCTTGTTTTAGATTGCTTGCAGAGAACGAGGTTTTCGGCGTACAGTGTCTTATTTTAACGATTTTTCGAACTGAATTTTTGGAATTTCGAAATTTCAGAAATTAAAATTCTAAAAATTGTTAAAATATGGCATTTCACGCCGAAAAAATCGTTTTCTGCAAGTAATCGAAAACAAGAAAAATGTCAAGCATTCTTTGCAATCAGAACATTATTTTTCTAAAATAGTCACCGTCCGAAACTTCTGTATAAGATTGTTACAGCTTACCTAATAAACAAACCGTTTACCGCATAATTCTATCGATCTTTGTTTTTGAGAAATTTAATTTTGAAATTGGGGTCTTATTTGTTGGACACCCTCTAAGAAAAATCACTCGAGCTTGCTACACAAATATCATTATAAACTCTGTAATAGCACTATGTAAATAAAGCAAATGAGCAATCCAAGAATCGATTGTAACAGCCGTTTATACTTATACATTTTAAATATTTAAAACTGTTAGGGATAAAAGAAACAGGGTTGATAAATGGAGTTATGAATAAAAAGGAGGAGACATAGAGTCTATTGTCTATCAGTGGCGAGTGAAGTAACTGAGTTGGTTGTCACAATATGACAGCTGTTTCATTTAATCAGATTGACAGTTTCTCTTTACCGCCTGTCAAATCACTCACCAGTAAACTTAACTAGAAAATTTCGTCTTATTTTAGAGCCTTATTGATTTAAAAAAAAAAAAATTCTCTGACAAGTCTAGTAAAAAAAAATCTATTTCTTTTAACTGGTGTCAGTTTGGCGAGGTGTTGTAATCTTTTTACTGATATAGTTTTGGTTGTCACAATGTGGAGGATTTTTTACCACAGAAGTAAACTCTTACCAGTAAAAGTGAATATTAGTTTTTGTCATTCTTTTTAATTGAAGATTTCTTTTAATGAGCCGTTTGAATAAAGATAAATTTTCTGCATAATTTTATTGGTTATAATTCGACGTCGTAGTAATGAATCCCCGCTAAAGCGGTTACAGTTGAGACTTCACTATTTTAAGGATATGTCAGTTCCTCTTCCTTAATAGTTCCATGGGTTGATACGGGTCAGGGAACCTTCAGACCAGGAAATTCTTTGATACCAGTATTTTATTATAGAAAATCTCCACTTAAACAGGGTGAAATTTCAGGATTTTTTTAGTGGATTTATTTTCTCGTAAAAAAAATATTGATATTTGACCTTTAAATTTTATTGAAGTGTATCAACCCTGAAGAAAGGATAATTAACACTTTAGAGAAAATTTAAACAGTAGATTATTTATTTAAAATTTTCCAAAATAACTAAAAGGGGGAAAATACAAAAATGTATAAGAATTTATAAGTACTTTAAAGCTCGTGTGTGTTTTTGTACTTTTTGTGCTAACTGGTGTAAAATATTCGATGGTTGTGGACAAATGGTGTTGCTACAAACAACTGATCATCCATTTATTGCGACTTTCAGGTAATAAGTGGGACTTTTTTTCTTTTTAATGATAGTAAAGATTTTAAAATATTATAAAAGAGTAAAGAAGCAAAGGGATGGGGTTCCGAAGACTTAAAGATGAGGTGGATTTAAATGATTGAATATTTGTGCATCATTATTACAAAGTAACAAATAAGCAATTACAAAAAATCACATTTAAAAAGATTACCAGAATTTATAAAATATAAAACTACGGAATTTTTAAAATGTACACCTTTGTGTGCTAGAGAAGGGTGATTTTTATTATATAAAAACTCAAAGAATGAAGATATACATGTAATACAATTAAAATGTAACCGTAATTTATTTGATTTCAGGCTTCATCGCCCAATTAATTGAATCGCAGTTATTTTAAGTGTGATTTGTCTAATTGTTGTGTACAACTGGTTTATATTACTTGCAATTCAATCTAATTGAATTTAAATTCAATTGCAGTTCAATTTTGTTCCAACTTTTCATTATCGTTTAATCTCAATGAAATGAAATGAAACTCTTTTTTTTATCAATTAATTACTGAAATTAAAATATAATGGCTCAAGACAAGACACAATTACGCTATTTAATAAGATACCTTTTTTTAAATCAGCAGTATCTATAATAAATATAAAAATAATACTTTCTGAAGTTTAACTGTGTTGTAAATAAAATTAAATAGTAGGATAATAATATTTATTTACAGAAAATATTTAATTTTGGTTTTATTTCTATATCTGTTAGAAATGAGTTCTCTAATTCCGTTCACTAATTTTCTTCAAATTTTATGAATTAAATAAATTAAAAATCATTTTTAATCTGGAAAAGAAAAAAATCCTACTTTCGTTTCACTAAATTATATGTATTGTAAAATTAAATGATTGATATCTCATTAAAAATTCTTTGTTTAAAACAAAGCAAAAATATCAGCTATCATAAATTAATATTTCTTCATATCTTTCCCACTTGATAACATTTCTGAAAGAAATATCGCTATGCATATAACATCAAAACATGAAGTATTGTATAATACAGTGGAACACTGCTTATACGTTTCTCGTTTATACGTTTTTATCATTTATACGTTTTTTTAAATGGTCCCGGCAAAATCCAATGGATATTAACATTAAATAATTTCATTTATACGTTTCTCCTTAGGAAATTTAATTTATACGTTTTTTCATCAAATCCAGAAGAGAGAAAATGCGCATTTCGTAAAATCATCGAAAAAAGCCATCATCAAAGTGGATCTAGTGCTTCAGGAAAACTTCGAGTCCAAATCGGAAAACTGATCAATCTGCTCCACCAGAAAGCT
The DNA here is from genome assembly GCA_964019185.1 of Maratus speculifer. NCBI lineage: Eukaryota > Metazoa > Arthropoda > Arachnida > Araneae > Salticidae > Maratus > Maratus speculifer. The sequence goes on along the minus strand of OZ025299.1, from coordinate 47,758,462 downwards.
GATCAAATTTAAGTGATGTTTGTACATTTGAGGATTATATGCAATATGATTCGGAACTTGCAACATGTTCTCTTCTAACAATCGATGAAATGATCGCATATGAAGAAAGTAGCTTTGAATAAGAGGACAACTGCACTGAAAAGCCACTGCCAAGTTTTCAACAAGCTTTGGCGGGTTTTAACACCATGCAAGAATATCTCATTAGCAGTGATTTGAATGATAATATTAAGATGACACTTTTAACTGTGAACAATGAACTATTTATAGTGAATTCCGAAAATTTCGTACAACCTAAAATAACAAAACATTTTGTACATGACGAATGATTATAAATACTGGTAAGTTGTAAATTAAATTAAAAATTAGAAGTTTTGTATTAGTTACCACTTACAGATATGTTCCTACTTTTGTGAATTTCGTTTGTACGTTTTTTTCATTTATACTTTCTTTTTCTTGGTCCCTTGAAAAACGTATAAACGGTGCCTCACTCTATGTGCATAGCACCGGAGACAGTCACGGCCACATTCATTAAATGCCTTAAGGACCAAACAGACCTTATTACTTCTTTCGGTCACTCGTCGGCGTGTTTGTTGTGGCGACGCGGTGTTTTTGATCTTTAATGAGTTTTGCAGGAAAGGGTCGGTTGTCCGGCAAAAGAGGAATCTTTCCGTCAAGTAGGGTGGATCTGCTCTGCTTATCTCCCGATTCTTTTGTTCACTCCCCTTCGTTCTATTATGAAGAAACTGCAAATGGGTCCTATACAAAAGGCTCTTCGAAGAATTCAGTTGACCGGGAGAGTATTTCAATGTGCATGCAGCCTTAGATAGCTCTTGATCATTAGGACAGAGTTCATGAATTCATATAATGAGATTTAATAGCGACCTAATCTGCAGAGAAAGCTCTTATTTGTAAAGCCCCTTGCTAGGACAGCTATCTCACAAGATTGGGTCGGTGGAGATCACATGCTTTGACGTCATGAAATCCGTCCTAAGCCCCGCCTTAACAAGCAAAAGCCTTTGTGGCATCTAATGTAGTTGGCGGTGAGTCAGCGCTGTACGAAAAGCCTTATACCCTTTTATATCCTAAATTGCGATTCCAGTTTTTGATATTTTATGAGCGTTCTGATTTTTATATGATTTAAACCGGATATTTAAACTTATTATAGATATCGACATTTTCATCCGATGCGTCTTTAAGATGTTATGCATTAACTTTTCAAAATTCTATTTCAAACGATTAAAACTTCAACAGATAAAAATAGCAGATTTAAGACCCCATTTGTACTAAGATGGTTTAAATGTAATAAAAACCGATAACCTTTTTCAATGTAATATTTTGTGGTATATAATTCATCTAAAATTATTTAATGTATCTTCACCTTTATTTTTTATGCAACATAACATACACACGATGTTATGATGATAACAGGTAATGATATATAGGGGGAACTGGGGCACATTGATACACCCCCTCTACTGCTTACAGGGTCATTACAGGAAGTTTCACAACAGCTCAAAAAGGTGATGCTAGTGCACTCAACTAGATACAGAAAGTCTTGGAATGATTCAGTAATTTGATGAAATGGGACGGGTGATTTATTGTTTTTGTAGGTCAAAAGTAAATTTGAGTTGTACAATTGAAATGGTATTATACAACAGTTCCAGTCTTTTCAACCGAAAAGATTTTTCACTCTCGTAAGTAAAGCTACTCTTTATCAGTTCCTCGTTCTTTATTGCTAGATAAATTATGAAGCGTTGGATTTGAGACTTATTTTATTAAAAACTAGCTAACCCGCTCGGCGTTGCCCGAGTCCGTATTAACAATAGTAAACGAACTTGAAATTTGTATGATTTTATCATTAACTCGAAACATGCAGAAATGCATTGTCTGAAATACGTGGCCACTGACTCTGCGAAAAATCGGTTTAAAAAACAACTAATGTTAAGCTCTAAAAATACTAAAAATGAGCGGTGAGAAACGTGGGAAGGAATATGTATCCAACGACTGCGTGATTTTCGTGTTAAAGTGTTGATATTTACCAAAAATCACTGTTAAGTCACGTGACTAATTATTAATTTTTTTTCACATAGAAATCCCAAGTCAAATATTTTGAATTTCAAACTAATTATATCACTATTAAATCCGACTATACCATGAATGAAATCGATACTCGTTGGTAGCTAAAAGGTTGGTATATAGTGTTATAATTTCAGAGCCATTTAACAGAAGTAAGTGTTATTTTTAATCAAATCATGCGTAATGTTCACTCTGTGGATATATTCCTAACCGTAAACTTCTTTACTGTAACCATAACCTGCCTGTAACCTAACTTCGACTTAACAGTACCTTACCGTAAATTAAATATAACATAAATCTAACCTAGCCTTCACTTTATTATAACATATCCTTATTCTAACCATAACATAAATGCAATTTAACTTTAACCTAACTTTAACTTAACCCGAACCGTGACCTGACTGTAACCTAACGGGAAATTAAACATAATCATAGACTTACCGTAATGTAATTGCAATCTAAATTCCAAACCAAATGTTGGTTTCATGTCCATGGAAATTATTTTGTCTTGTTCGGATCTGGTTATGATTAATTAGAACATTTTCGTCGGGTTCAGATTTCGTTCGGTTCAGATTTTAGGTATTTTTTGACACTGAGTTTTAATGTTCGAGTCGTATTCATGTCCATGGAAATTATTTTGCCTTGCTCGGATACAGTTATGGTTCTTTGAAATATTTTTGCCGGGAACAAATTTGGTTCAGTTCAGATTTCGGCTTTTTCTTCAAATGGAATTTTTGGGTTCGGGTTTTCTTGCGTGTTCACGGAAATTATGCTGCCTTGTTCGAATAAGAATATGCTTCACTGGAATATTTTTTTTCAAGTTCAGATTTGGTTCAGTTCAGATTTCGTGATTTTTTCAAAGAAATTTTTTAGGTTCAGATTCGGTTCATGTGAATGGAATTTTTTTGTCTTATTCAGATCCGATTACGATTCTTTGGAATATTTCGAAATTCCGATTTGATTCGATTCAAATTTTAGGTATTTTTTTAAATAGAATTTATAGGTTCGGATCTCGTTCATGTCCACGGAAATTATTGTGTCATACTCGAATCCAGTTATGATTCTTTCGAATATTTTGGTCGAATTTAGATGTGGTTTGGGTCAAATTTCAGGTTTTTTCAAATCCAATGTTTTAGGTTCGAGTCGGATTTATGTCCATACAAATTATTTAGTCTTGCTTGGATTGGGTTATAGTTCTTTGGAATATTTTTGTCGGGTCCAGATTTGGTTCAATTCAAATTTCGGGTTTTTCTTCAAATATAACTGTTGGATTCGGGTCTTCTTCCATGTTCACAGAAATTATTCTGTCTTGTTCGAATATGGACATGCTTCACTGGAATATTTTTGCCATGTTAATATATCATTCAGTTCGCGATTTTTTCAAAGAAATTTTTGGGGTTCGGATTGTGTTCATGTCCATGGAAATATATTGTCTTGTTTGGATCCGGTTGCGTTTCTTTGAAATAGTTTTGTCAGATTCAGATTTGGTTCGATTCAAATTTCAGGTATTTTTTCGAATGGAAGTTTTAGGTTCGTATCGGGTTCATGTCCACGAAAATTATTTTGTCTTACTCGAATCCGGTTATGGTCGTTTCGAATACTTTGGTCAGATTTAGATGTGGTTTGGGTCAAAGTTCAGGATTTTTCAAACGGAGTTTTTTAGGTTTGATTCGGGTTTATGACCACGGAAAATATTTTGTCTTGCTGGGATCGGGTTATAGTTCTCTGGAATATGTTTATCGGTTTCAGATTTCGTTCGAGTCATATTTCGGGTTTTTTTAAGAAAATATTTAGGTTCGGGTAAGGTTTCATGCCCCCGAAAATTATTTTTCCTTTTTTGGATCGGGTTAGGCTTCACTTGAACATGTTTGCGGGATACAGATTTGGTTCAGTTATCAAATCCATAGTTTTTTCCAAACAGAATTTTTAGGTTAGGGTCGGGTTTATACTCACAGAAATTTTGTGTATCACGGATCGGAGTGTGGTCTGTTTCTTTTCTGGTTGGGATCGGGTTATGTTTAAATTAGTCTAAGCATTAAGGTTATAATCAGTTTTGCTACTATTCTTTTTATGGCTATTTCTGATAGATAATTTACTTTGCTATTTGATAATTTATTATGGTGAATGAATAGTTTGCGGATACAAACAATTGTACGCCAAACAGCTATTTTATTTTTGATTTAAAAACAAATTAAAGCCATATTACAATTTTAAATTGAATAGAACACATTTAAATTTAATCAATGATTAAAAAAATAAACTCATAGAAACGTGTTGAGTATTTTTTTACTCCAACACAGCTAATGACTCATACATTCTAATGTTCGAAATGTCAAAAATATGCGTGCAGCCATACAGTAAAAATAAATTAATAGAGTGGCCGTATAATGTCTTGGGGTTACGCAAAAAATGTAACTCTAATATCCGCTTACATTAAGTCCAAATAAGCACCAACAAAACCATTTTCTTTGAAACTCCGATCAATTCAAACTGGTTTAAACCAGTATTTCTTTGTTTTTGTTTAATATCTTTTAAACTGTTATTGAATAGATGACTAAAATTTCGTTTAAAAAATAACATTTTGTGTCATTATTGCCTGTAATACACGATCAGAATCCATGAAAGATACAAATAGTTCAATCACAGGCAAGAATTATTTGATTATTTTTATCATATGACTTTGAAATATCAATATAGAAGCATCATTTAAGATTTTGCTTGAAAAATCAACATTCTTCCGTTAATGTCTTAAAATCGTCTGCACTCTGAAATCTAGATTATAGATTAATATTATTATTTAAATGTTCATGCATGATTTTAAAAGATTTTTTTCATCACTATATTTTATATATTGACATGGAATTATTAATATGTTGTTAAATCATAAACATTTTTCATCTACGTTATAAAGTATTAAAAATTTCTGAAAAAAAAGAGAAAACTTTTAGTAATACAATTTTTTACTTCAAATTATATGTTTTCAATATTTTATTTAATTTTATTTTGACATTTAATTATTTTTAATTTTCCAATTTCACTTATTTTAAAAGCAAACATTTATTTTAATAAATAATATGATAGAAAAAACCATTTAAAAAAATTACTATTTCTTCGTAAAATATGCTTCAGCTGTAATCCATTTCTTCCAATCCGTCTTATTAATACAAAATTCCTTTCTTTTGCTTTTGTTTGAGACATTAAAATTTCAGCGATAAATGGTTTGATATTTCAAACCTTCTTTTTTTCGGTTTACTTCGCCACCACCTATCTTTTTCCTCCATGGCGTACAGCAGCTGTGATGAAAAAAAAAATCCTCATTTAAACTGACAGTTTGCCGGTCTATGAATTTTAAAGGTCAGTCCCAGCTTTTTTAATTATTTCTGCGAAACTTTTATGCAACCAACCAACCATAAGAGAATGAAAGTGAAAAAAGCGAAAAAAAAGGCGATTTTATGAGAGTGAGGTTTGGAATTTAATTAATTACTCAGTTAATAAATAGAATTTTGAAATTCTGAGCATCAGGTGCATCAGGAGAGATATTGAGCTACTCTCAGAAAATTTTTGAGCTTTGTACGTACCGTAGTTTTCGCTAACTATCGCAGACACACACACACACACACACACACAGAGCGATTTGTTATTTTATTAATATAGACTAGCTGACCCGCCCGGCGTTGCCCGGGTCCGTATTAACAATATTAAACGAACTTAAAATTTGTATGATTTTATCATTAACTCGAAACATGCAGAAATGCATTGTCTGAAATACTTAGCCACTGACTGTGTGAAAAATCGGTTTAAAAAACAGCTAACGTTAAGCTCTAAAAATACTCAAAATGAGCGATGAGAAACGCGGGAGGGAATATGTATCCAACGACTGCGTGATTTTCGTGTTAAAGTGTTGATATTTATCAAAAATCACTGTTAAGTTACGTAACTAATCATTTTTTTTCACATAGAAATCCCAAGAGAAATATTTTTGAATTTCAAACTAATTATATCGCTCTTAAATCCGACTATACCATGAATGAAATCGATATTCGCTCGTAGCTAAAATGTTGGTATGTAGTATTATAATTTCAGAGCCATTTTAACAAAGGTAAGTGTTATTTTTAAACAAATCATGCGTAATGTTCACTCTATGGATAAATTTCTAACCGTAAACTTTTGTACCGTAACCATAACCTGCCTGTAACCTAACTTTGACTTAACCGTACCTTACCGTAAATTAAAAATTACATAAATGTAACCTAGCCTTCACTTTATTGTAACATATCCTTTTTCTAACCATAACATAAATGCAATTTAACTGTAACCTAACTTTAACTTAACCGTGACCTAACTGTAACCTAACGGGAAATTAAATATAATCAAAGACTTACCGTAGTGTAATTGAAACCTAAATTTACCAAACCATATATTGGTTTCATGTCCATGGAAATTATTTTGTCTTGTTCGGACCTGGTTATGATTCATTAGAACATTTTTGTCGGGTTCAGATTTCGTTCGGTTCAGATTATAGGTATTTTTTGATATTGAGTTTTAATGTTCGGATCGTATTCATGTCCATGGAAATTATTTTGCCTTGCTCGGTTACAGTTATGGTTCTTTGGAATATTTTTGTCGGGAACAGATTTGTTTAAATTCAGATTTCGGCTTTTTCTTCAAATGGAATTTTTGGGTTCGGGTTTTCTTGCGTGTTCAAGGAAATTATGCTGCCTTGTTCGAATAAGAACATGCTTCACTGGAATATTTTTTTTTCAAGTTCAGATTTCGTGAATTTTCAAAGAAATTTTTTAGGTTCAGATTCGGTTCATGTGAATGGAAATTTTTTGTCTTATTCATATCCGGTTACGATTCTTTGGAATATTTTTTATCAGGTTCCGAATTGGTTCAATTCAAATTTCAGGTATTTTTTCAAATAGAATTTTTAGGTTCGGATCTCGTTCATGTCCACGGAAATTATTTTGTCATACTCGAATCCAGTTATGATTCTTTCGAATATTTTGGTCGAATTTAGATGTGGTTTGGGTCAAATTTCAGTTTTTTTCAAATAGAATTTTTTAGGTTCGAGTTGGGTTTATGTCCATAGAAATTATTTCGTCTTGCTTGGATTGGGTTATAGTTCTTTGGAATATTTTTGTCAGGTCCAGATTTGGTTCAATTCAGATTTCGGGTTTTTTCTTCAAATATAACTGTTGAGTTCGGGTCTTATTGCATGTTCCCGGAAATAATTCTGTCTTGTTCGAATAAGGACATGCTTCACTGGAATATTTTTGTCAAGTTCAGATTTCGTTCAGTTCGCGATTTTTTCAAAGAAATTTTTTGGGTTCGGATTGTGTTCATGTCCATGAAAATATTTTGTATTGTTTGGATCCGGTTGCGTTTCTTTGAAATAGTTTTGTCAGATTCAGATTTGGTTAGATTCAAATTTCAGGTATCTTTTTGAATGGGAGTTTTAGGTTCGTATCGGGTTCATGTCCACGGAAATTATTTTGTCTTACTCGAATCCGGTTATGGTTCTTTCGAATACTTTGGTCAGATTTAGATGTGGTTTGGGTCAAAGTTCAGGATTTTTCAAACGGCGTTTTTCAGGTTTGAGTCGGGTTTATGACCATGGAAAGTATTTTGTCTTGCTGGGATCGGGTTATAGTTCTCTGGAATATTTTTATCGGTTTCAGATTTCGTTCGAGCCATATTTCGGGCTTTTTTTAAGAAAATATTTAGGTTCGGGTCAGGATTCATGCCCACGAAAATTATTTTTTCTTGTTTGAATTGGGTTATGCTTCACTTGAACATTTTTGCTCGATTCAGATTTGGTTCGGGTCAGTTATCAAATCCATAGTTTTTTCCAAACAGCATTTTTAGGTCAGGGTCGGGTTTATACTCACGGAAATTTTGTGCATCACGGATCGGGGTGTGGTCTGTTTTTTTTTTCTGGTTGGGATCGGGTTATGTTTAAATTAGTCTAAACATTAATGTTAAAATCAGTTTTGCTACTATTCTTTTTATGGCTATTTCTGATAGATACTTTACTTTGCTATTTGATAATTTATTATGATGAATTAATCATTTGCGGATACAAACAATTAAACGCCAAACAGCTATATTTTATTTTTGTTTTAAAAACAAATTAAAGCCATATTACAATTTTAAATTGAATAGAACACATTTAAATTTAATCAATGATTAAAAAAATAAACTCATAGAAAAGAGTTGTGTAATATTTTTTAATGCAACACAGCTAATGACTCATACATTTTAATGTTCGAAATGCCAAAAATATGCGTACAACCATATAGTAAAAAGAAATTAATAGAGTGGCAGTATAATGTCTTGGGTGACGCAAAAAATGTAACTCTAAAATCCGCTACATTAAGTCCAAATAAGCACCAACAAAACCATGTGCTTTGAAACTCCGATCAATTCAAACTGGTTTAAACCAGTATTTCTTTGTTTTTGTTTTTTACCTTTTAAACTGTCATTGAATAGATGACTAAAATTTCATTGAAAAAAGTAACGTTTTGTGCCATTATTGCCTGTAATACACGATCAGAATGCATGAAAGATACAATTAGATCAATCATAGGCAAGAATTATTTGATTATTTTTATCATATGACTTTGAAATATCAATATAGAAGCATCATTTAAGACTTTGCTTGAAAAATCAACATTCTTTCGTTAATGTCTTAAAATCGTCTGCACTCTGAAATCTAGATTTTAGATTAATATTATTATTAAAGTGTTCATGCATGATTTTAAAAGAATCTTTTCATCACTATATTTTATATATTGACATGGAATTATTAATATGTTGTTAAATCATAAACATTTTTCATCTACATCATAAAGTATTAAAAATTTCTGAAAAAAAGAGAAAACTTTTAGTAATACAATTTTTTACTTCAAATCATATGTTTTCAATATTTTATTTAATTTAGTTTTGACATTTAATTATTTTTAATTTTCCAATTTCAATTATTTTAACAGCAAACATTTATTTTAATAAATAATATAATAGAAAAAAACATTTAAAAAATTACTATTACTTCGTAAAATATGCTTCAGCTGTAATTCATTTCTTCCAATTCGTCTTATTAATACAAAATTCCTTCCTCGTGCTTTATTTTGAGACATTAAAATTTCAGCGATAAATGGTTTCATATTGCAAACCTTTTTTTTCGGTTTACTTCGCCACCACCTATATTTTTCCTCCATGGCATACAGCAGCTGTGATAAAAAAAAAAATCCTCATTTAAACTGACAGTTTGCCAGTCTATGAATTTTAAAGGTCAGTCAGAGTTTTTAAAATTATTTCTGCGAAAATTTCATGCAACCAACCAACCATAAGAGAATGAAAGTGAAAAAAGCTAAAAAAAAAGCGATTTTTTATCAGAGTGAGGTTTGGAATTTAATTAATTACTCAGTTAATAAATAGAATTTTGAAATTCTGAGCGTCAGGTGCATCAGGAGAGATATTGGGCTACTCTCAGAAAAATTTTGAGCTTCGTACGTCCCGTAGTTTTCGCTAACTATCGCAGACACACACACACACACACACAGAGCGATTTGTTATTTTATTAATATAGATGGCTGTATGGGGCACATTGATACAGTGTATGTCGGGGCACATTGATACAACCTAAATCCTTTTCTAGTTCTTTTTTTCATTACTTTTTATTATTTTTTTTTTACCATACACTCCTTAATCCAAGTATTTCCCGCCAAAAATATCTAATCTTAGCTTTTATTGAGCTGAAATAGCTCTAATTTGTTTATATTAAAACATTTTATAGCATTTTTGCAAAAAAAAAAAAAAAAAAGACATACGAACTTACCCAACATCTAGTGCTAGTAGAACTAACAAAAGAAAAGGATGACAGCCTTGGAAAATCTAAAATTTATATCGTTTCTCCAGAGAAAAAAGTATTTTCGACAGGAGAAATGTTAAGTAAGAGAAATAAGCTGCAGAACAGCACAGGATAATTATATTATAAACAGAATTTTTAATATAATTATCCTTTATTTTCTGTTTATAAGCTGATTTATAAACAGAAAACCTGGTAATTTTTTCACCTTTCCTAAGAACGAAGATAATGCTGGGGTTGAAGTGCAAGATATGACAAAGTTACCACAGCCAACAATCAGACAAGGAACAGCCAGAACATCAGGTCATTATAGATTTCATTTTGATTGCTTTACTATCGCTTACAAATAAATTGTGGGTGATTTGAATTTCTATAAATAAATATAAAATGGTTTGCTAACTATTTTTCTATGAAAAATATGTATTGGTGTTATTTTGTCTCCATTTTCCCAGACGTATCAAAGTGTCCCATGATGTGTATCAATCTGCCCCGGGGATGGGGCACATTGATACAAATGACTTTTTTGATTTTTTTAAAAATTACATGCAAAAATAATGTATAAAACAACGATTGTACATTTTTCTATCACACTACATAAGTTTTGCTGACACCACATGGGAAAAAAAATTGAAATTACTGCTTTCTTGACACCGAAAAAATCCTTAGAAAAAGCTGTATCAATGTGCCCCAGTTCCCCCTAAGCAAAATGTGATCATATTTTACTCCTTTTTCATTTTTTATTAGTTGGGATTGTTTAACACTAAGTATATTAACGAAAGGTCATTTGAATGGTTTCAAATGAAAATATTTGGACTCGAACAAGAGGTTTTTCATAAATTAAATAAAACATAAATTAGAAAAAAATGAAAAAAAAAAATGAAATTAGGCAAAAATTCTAGTGTGAAATATTTTCATATAACTCGAGTAAAATTTCCGGTATGTTTATTACTAATTTCAAATTTAAAAAAAAAGAGTATTATTCTTTTTAAATTTTAATGAACGCACACCGGCCATATTCGAATATTAGTTTTTACTGTTCAGTATTTTTTTTTTTTTTTTTTTTTTTTTTTTTTTGCTTCCAATTGGACACAGAAATTACAGATTCATTAATAGTAAAATTACACGCATTAAACAAACCAGAAAAAAAAAAAGTTGTCAGAAAAAGTACAGCAAAAACAATAATAATTGGAAACAACACATTTAGACAAAAAAAACTAGTTGCCAGAAATATGGCAGCATTCTTACACTAAGGACTAACATACGTGTGGAAATTGTAAAGCTTCAATTACAGACGACTCTTTTTACATTCTAAACGTACCACTTTAAAAAAAAACTACATTTCATAGCATATTTGCTTTCAAAGTCTCTCAAAACGTATGTAAAAGATTTTTGCTTTGAGAAAGTGGTACGACCCTCATAGCATGCATGGTCACAGCGACGTCACAATGTCGTCACTGTGAGTCACTTTGGTCACATCACATCTGTGACCAAAGTGCCAACACTCAGTGACGTCATATTGTGACTCAGATGTGACTTTCTTAAAAAAAATTTAGAAAATTACAAATATTCTTGAAAACATGTTATTTACTTTTAAAAACATGTTTCTGGCAATTTAAATATCGTCGCTTTTATCACAGTTTCGTCACAATGTTAATGTCAAAGTAGTCACAAATGACACATTTTTCACAAATTGGTCCCACCGTGACTTCACAAAGTGGTCACAATGTGACGTCACAAACTAGCTCTAAAACGGCCATGACTTCTTCACATTTTAGTCACTGTAATTTCACATTGACGTCACGTGACGTCACATCGACAATCGATGGTCACAAAGTCACAATGTGACTTCACAAAGACGTCGCAGTGACGTCACCATGCCTTACGGGGAGATAGCATGAAAAAATATTCGCCACTAATTGAAACTTCACGATACCCCATGTTCGGTCGTATTTATTCTGTATTTTTGGCAACGATTTTTATCGTCTGCATTTGTTTTTATGAGTTTAGAGTTTTTAAGAGAACGTAGCCATGAGCGGCTATGTTGTGAGCTAGTTAAATAAATAGAGTTCATAGAGTTTTTTAAATATGAGTTTTATTGAGTATTTTAATTTTTTAAATGAGTTATCGACATAATTTGTGGTCCGCCGACCACGAAGGATCAGCGATAATAAAGTGCAACGCGTAAATTTCTGAATTATTCGAGTTCAAGAAGAAACGATATAGTTTCGTGCAGTGGAATTTTTAAAGTAAGTGAATGTGATTTTTCTAATCTGTACTGTTATATATAAATTTAAAACAATGTTTAAAGGAGCAAAAAAGGAAGATTTAAGGCAAATAGCCACTGAAATAAATTTAAATATTAATGATAAAATGACTATAGCTGATTTAAACAATATTATTGAAAATAGCGAAATATATAAAAATAAACCAGATTTTGTAACAGAAATAGCTAACACCATAATTGAGAGTCGTAAACATGAAGAACAAAGGCAATTTGATCTTGAAAAATTTAAACTTGAACGATCAAAAAACGAATTTGAGCGATCAAAAAATGAATTGGAATTAGCTAAAATTAAATCTGAAACTAAATCTTTTATTACTGAAAGTGAAGTAAAAATGGAATCGTTAGATCAAATAATAAAAAGTATTAAAACTTTGACTGTAAAAGTTCCAACTAAGCCTGAAGGATGGGGTTTTTTCTTTTCTTCTTTAGAACGGGCTTTCAAAACTAAAAATGTTTCGGAAGAAAATAAAGCAGAAATTCTGCTGAATTTATTAGGTGACAAAGCGTCTAACATTTTAACTTATTTACACGATACAGATATCGAGAATTATGAAAAATTAAAAGAAATAGTCTTAAAAGAATTTCAACCAACACCTTATTTTTGCCTAGAACAATTTAGAAAAGCTTTTAAACTACCAAATGAGACTCATGTACAATTCGCTTCACGACTGATGACCAATTGGAATTATTATCTAAATTTAAGAAATGTGTCCGATTTCGAGAGTCTAAAACAATTGATTGTGTCAGATAAATTATATGAAACATTAGATAAGGAGACTGCTTCTCACATTAGTGTGAGACAAGGAGATAAATGGTTTTTACCAGAAGAATTAGGACGTGAGATTGATTTATATTTTACATCACGCGGAAAATCTCTTACTGAGAATTTTAGTGTTAATCGAAAGTATAATCCCAAAAGTGTAAATAAAGTATTTTTAACTGATGTTAAAACATTAAACTGTATTTTGTGCCACAAACAGCACCATCTTTCAAAGTGTCCAGATTATTTAAAGTTATCTGTTAATGAGAGAGTAAATGTAATAAAATGTAACAAGTTATGTTTCAATTGTTTAAATTTACACCCAGTAGCCAATTGTACCTCAAAGAACATTTGTTTCTGCAAGAAACGACATCACAAAACTATTCATTTTCCCAAAACAAATAATACATATATGAAAGAATATGTTTCTTCAGAACATAATATACAAGGTAAAATAAATGTAGGAGAATGTTCAGATTCAAGACTAGCAAATTATGGCACGTCAATGTTAAACGCTAATGCAGAAGAGTTCGTTCAGAAAACTTTTATTAGTAACTATTCGAATAAAAAGAATAAAGTTTTACTTTCAACGGTTATGTGTTTTCTAATTGATGAATCAGGATCTAAATATAGAGTAAAGTGTTTGTTAGATGTAGGCAGCGAGTCTAATTTTCTATCCCACCATTTAATAGACATGATGAATTTGAAAAAAGAGAGAACAAACATTTTAGTGTCAGGTCTAAATGATGCCACCTTAGTAATAAATCATAAAGTTAATGCATCAATAAGCAATAGAGATGGAAGTTTTATAAAAAATTTAGATTTCTTGATAGTTCCAAAAATAACTGCAGATTTAACCCCTTCGCGTCCAATTGAAATTTCAGCACAGGATTTCCCTAACGTAATATTAGCAGATGAGAGATTTAATATCCCAGAACATGTAGATATGCTTCTCGGAGCAGGAATTTTCTATGAACTTTTAAAACCGGGCCAGATTCGTATTAATAATTCTGATCTTATTCTGCAAGACACAGTTTTCGGTTTTGTAGTATCTGGAAGTTTTCCAATAGAAAATGAAAATAAAGTTCATTGTGGTTTAATAAAGAAAGAAACTAACTTAGATAAAACACTTCGAAAATTCTGGGAAATAGAAAATATCGAGATAGAAAAACCAAAAAGCAAAGAGACTTTAATTTGTGAAAAACATTTCATAGAAAATTATACCCGAGAAAAAAGCGGCAGATATGTTGTTAAAATGCCCCTAAAACAAGATCCAACTACATTAGGAAGTTCTAAACAGATAGCAATTAAAAAATTGAATTCTTTATGGAATCGCTTAGCAAGGGATCCCGAGTATTTAAGATTATATTCCGATTTTTTGAAAGAATACCAACAGTTAGGCCACATGGTCGAAGTTAACGAAAGCGAGGAAGAAAATGGATCCTATTACATTCCCCACCTTGGAGTGTATAGAGGAATAGAAAAAAGTATGTCAACACCTTTGAGAGTAGTTTTTAACGCCTCTTCTTTAACGACAAAAGGAAACTCACTTAATTCTATTCAGTATAATGGGGGTGTAATACAAGATGATTTATTCTCAATTATGCTGAGATTTAGAAAATATATTATCGCTTTCACTGCAGATATTCAAAAAATGTATAGAGCAATTTCTATTCATCCAGATCAAAGGAAACTACAAAAAATTTTATGGAAAGAAGGTATAAACGAACCAATAAAGAATTTTGAACTAACTACTGTTACTTATGGTACTGTTAGTGCACCCTTTTTGGCCATGAGAACACTACTTCAATTGTCTAGGGATGAAGAAAGCAAGTTTCCTTTAGCAGCACCCGTGCTGAGAGAAGACATGTATATGGATGACATCTTATCTGGATCTGATTCTTTAAGTTCTGCATTAGAGCTCCAAAATCAATTAATAGAAATTTTAAAAAGCGGAGGAATGTTATTACATAAATGGTGCAGTAATGCTCCACAACTTTACCAAACAAATGACAAGATATATCCTTTTGGTGATTCAGAAGAATCCAAAACATTAGGTGTCTTGTGGAAATCGAGAAAAGATTGTTTAAGTTTCGATGTAAAAATTCATGATGAGGTAAATGTCACTAAAAGACAAGTGTTATCAATTATATCGAGTTTGTTTGATCCACTTGGATTAGTTTCTCCTATTATAATTAAAGCGAAAATATTTATGCAAAAATTATGGTTATTGCAATTAAATTGGGATGACTTGTTACCGGAAAAAGAAGCTAAGGAATGGGGAGAGTTTTCAGATAATCTACAGTTAATTAACAAAATTGAAATTAGTAGGTGTATTTTATTGAAAAATGCTATTATAATCGAGTTACATGGTTTCAGCGATGCTTCCGAAGCAGCCTATGGAGCAGTAATTTACTGCAAATCAGTATCAGAATCTGGAGAATTGTCAGTGAAATTAGTGACAAGTAAATCAAGAGTTTCCCCCTTAAAGCAATTAACTGTTCCCAAACTTGAGCTGTGTGCAGCTGTTTTATTATCAAAACTAATTAAACGTGTGATTTCTGCTCTCAAGATCAATATAAACAAAATCTTCTTATGGTCAGATTCTATGATAGTATTGTCATGGATTAAAAAAGAACCGTACATACTAAAAACATTTGTTGCGAACAGAATTTCAACGATACAAGAGCTAACTGGAGGGATGCAGTGGCGACATGTTTCTTCTCAATATAACCCAGCAGACCTTCTAACAAGAGGAATAAATCCTGATAAGCTAATCTCAAATGAGTTGTGGTGGAGTGGCCCAATGTTCCTAAAAGGAAAAGACTATCCAAATACAACCATACCTGAAGCAGTTGATTCCAATGACTTTTCAAAAGAACTGAAAAACTTTAAAACTAATGACTTTAAAAACATGTCTTTTTTTTCAGTTTCTAATAATACCTTTGTGCATGATATAATTGATTTAAGTAATAATTATTGTAAGATAATTCGTATTTTAGGATTTATTTTCAGGTTTCTTAGCATTTGTAAAAAAGAAAGAAAAGAGGGTCCTTTAGACATCGAGGAGCTCAAAAAGGCAGAAACCTTTTTGTTAAAAAGTGTTCAACGAGAATCTTTTGACAAGGAAATAAAATCCTTGCAAAAATCAGGTGAGGTAAATAATAATAGTCAGATAAGAAATCTTCACCCATTTCTTGATAAAGCAGGTCTTCTTAGAGTAGGAGGTAGGTTAGCAAACAGTAACTTAAATGATAACCAAAAATTTCCAATTTTACTACATAATAAAAGTAAACTTATTCAAATGATAGTAGAATATTTTCATAAACGATATTTATTTTTAAGTATAAAAGTTTTACTTTTGAGTTTAGGCAGCAGTTTTGGCCTTTAAATGGTCGTGAAATATTAAAGAAACAATTTATAATTGTTGCAGTTTATGTTATAAATTTTTGTAAAAAGTTTTTATGTATATATTTTTTAATGCAATGTGTTTTATAAGATATTTTGAGTTATATAGTTGGTATATAGTTATTGTACGTGTACATGTGTAAATTTGAGCTAATTTCTATTT
The DNA here is from genome assembly GCA_964019185.1 of Maratus speculifer. Classification (NCBI taxonomy): domain Eukaryota; kingdom Metazoa; phylum Arthropoda; class Arachnida; order Araneae; family Salticidae; genus Maratus; species Maratus speculifer. The sequence goes on along the minus strand of OZ025299.1, from coordinate 47,741,901 downwards.
GATTGAATATATTAAGTATTATCAAAGAAAATATTTATACAAAATGTGTATTGAGAGTGCATATATGCTATTTGAGTTATTTAATGACATCCATTTTGTTCTGGAGGTTTGAGTTTTTTATTGATAAAATCGAGTTTCTTAATCCTTAAATACTTTTAAAAAGTATTTTTGAGTTATTTTTGAGATAAAATATGAGAAATTAGATAAATTCTTGCATCATTTAGAGTAAATTTAATTTGAGTATAAGATGTCATGAGTGCACATCACTACATAATGATTGCAGAATTTTAGATGTTTGAAAAACAAAATGTAAAAATAAATGATTTAGTAATTATAAAGGAGGACAATGTTGCTATTTGCAACTGGCCTCTAGGTAGAATTGTAGAGTTGTTTCCAGGTAATGATGGAATTATTAGAGTAGTAAAAGTGAAAACACAAAGAGGGTTTTTTAAGAGACCAGTGTCAAAAATATGTTTATTACCCTTGGAAAAGTAATTGTTATTCATTTAATTTGCTATTTATTGTTTATTAGTATGTGTTGTATTATTTATTTAAAAATTTCATGTGTAATAATGTATTATAATTGTGGTTGAATGAAAATCATTCAACGGGGGCCGGTATGTTCGGTCGTATTTATTCTGTATTTTTGGCAACGATTTTTATCGTCTGCATTTGTTTTTATGAGTTTAGAGTTTTTAAGAGAACGTAGCCATGAGCGGCTATGTTGTGAGCTAGTTAAATAAATAGAGTTCATAGAGTTTTTTAAATATGAGTTTTATTGAGTATTTTAATTTTTTAAATGAGTTATCGACACCCCACGTAAAATTTATTTAAAAAGGGACGGTAGTAATGTTGACGGATGTAGCTTCTCCCCCCTCCCCCGCTCTATAAGGTTCCAAATGCTCTGGACATCCCTAATTTCTTATAGTTTATCTCTCTATCATTAATCGCAGATAATTCTGTCATTAGGTAAGGTGAAGAAAATTACTTTTAAAATACTGAGTATTTGAAGCCTAGACCCCCCCCCTCCCCCACGGTCACCGAGTAACAATCGGTGATACTTAGTGCACTACGGTCTTTTGCGTATACCAGAGTTAAACTGAGAATGTCAGCATTTGAATATATTGTAATATGAAATCTGCCAAAAAACCCCAGAAAATCCTGATATAGAGTTCGAAGTCATGACCTCTCAAACATTATCAAACGTCTTAACTACTTACCAGTCTTCATCATAATAAAATAGCAGCCAAATTTTATCATTTTTCATACAACAAAACTTTACAGTAAATTTTACCTTTTTAAATCACGATAATATGCCGTTTTAAAAAGAGAAACAGTTCAATTAAAATTTTCTCGTACAAAAAAGCGGAAGAATTGGCAGCTATATACTATAATAACAAAATACAATTTAATAATAAACTATAATTAATAATAACCCTTATATTTAAACTTGTATTAAATTTCTTGATATAAATATTATTTATAACAATACCTAAAACTGTTAAAATATTTCTTCCTATTTAGCTTAGTCTTCCAAATCGTCAAGAATCTTAATTATCCGTTACATATCATTACCATCATTTTATCTCATGAAAACTTTAAAAAGTTTTCCTAAATATCTATGCCAAAATACTAAGCGTGTATTGCTTGTTGTGAGGATAATTAAAAATTCTTTTTAATTCTGATTAATAAACACGATAATTCTTTTCCGGATCCTAATCCTTGCATGACTGGAGAAATAATTAATGAAGCATTTTGATAAGAAGAATTTTCAAATTTTCTATTATACGTGTACAAGTATGGATAAAAAAAAATGGCGTTTTAGTAATAAAAAATTCCAATGTCTAGACATGTTAGTCGAAAGTTTAATTCAGATGTCACACTACAAACAAATCATTAATTGAGAATTTATTTCTTGCTCATGAAAATAAAACAAATACTTCAAATTTCTTCAAAAAATGATATACTGTTAGAAATAATGTAAAAAATTCCTTTCATTGCTGATGATCACTGTAAAAAAAACGGATAATTTTACGGAAATTGTACTGGTAATCAGGACGCCAGTACAATTCACTGTCTTTTAACAGAAAGTCTCATAAATTCCAAACATTTTTCCATTTTATTCTGGAATTTACGGGAAATCTTTCGTTAAAAAACAATAAATTGTACTGGTATCCCAATTACCAGCACAATCTCTGTAAAATCGCTCTTTTATTTATTTTTATTTATTTTTTTATTTTTTTAGTGCAGTTTCCGTATTTTTACGGAATTTTTTTTTTTCTGCAATGAAATTATTTTGTGAATGTGTTAAATAAGAAAGATGGGTTATAAATATTTCTGATAGATAATAGCACTAAAAGTGTAAACTATTTTGTCATTTTCAGATAGGCTTTGAGATTTTTTTATATTTTTATACTCTAAAATTTGTGCATTTCACCTGTACAGTTTAAGTATTATTGTGATTGTAATAACAAAACTAAATTTCACAGTTTTAGAGACAATGGAAATTTAGGATTATCTAATTAATAGATAGTCTGTGGCTTATGCACGAATTCACATTAATCAGGGAACAATTCTGTGAAAATGCGGAAATTATACCAGCAATCAATGGACTTTTACAATGTGAGTAGGGATAAATAAGCAAAATGTGCGCATTTTTGTATTTTTTGCAGGTTATAATAATGCGCGTATTGACGCCTCAATATTTTAAAACGTACCATAAATCGATTGCTTAGATCCAAAACCAAAAAAATATTTTAAATCTCTCTTTAGAACTTCTGTGTTGCAGATTTTGGTTTATTTCACTAATAGTCTACAACAGTGCTAACTTATAACATGGTATACATAGCACTGATAAATATTATTACAGTAAAACCCCGATAATTCGGATTAATTAGGACCAGACCCAATACGGATTATTGAAAATCCGGATTATCCGGAGAATTAGAAACAAATGAAATAAAATAAAACATACTTTCAGAAAATCACTTTTATGTTAAACTGGAAAATGTCTGAATTCAATGCTGCATCTTTATAAATATAAATAATTTACTGCAAGTGATATTGTAGAAGAATTTTGTCACAATAACAAGGAACACAGACCTATGGGCTGAGAAAGATCAGAAAGCTATCCTTATCAGACAATGGGTCTTATAGGAACAATTTTACAGTGGTTTCTTGCAATGCGCTAAGGAAATATTTATTTTGCAGTGATTTTTTATGACATTTCTAAGTAGTTTAACCCATTAGTGCCTAGCGTCCCTTTTTAGGGACGCTTATAAAAAAGGCAATAAAGCACTTTTCACACCAGTAAATAGAAAGAAAAATAAACACTATATTTCACGAGGCAAATTCCTCAATAAATTAAGATAAAAGTTATTTGTCTTTTAAAAGTGGTGAGATACCCAAAATTTCATTTTTAAAGAAGAAAATAATTTGGGCATTAATGGATTAAATAGAAGATTGGGAAAATTGGAATTGCCAAACTTAGTGATATATCGTTGTTTCTTTGAAAGATAATATCAAAGAATTTAAATAAGAAAGCTTAAGGTATTCTTCCGAAAAGATTTCAGAAAATGTTTTTTTTTATTCAGAATACGACGTTGAAATAAGTTAATGTTATGGAATGCCAATCGCTTCTCAAATTTGAAAATTTAAAAAAATTACCAAATCGATCCGGATTATCCGGAGATCCGGATTAACGGGGACCGAATTAGCGGGGTTCTAATGTATTATTGTAATGTTTAGAATGTTGTTATAATTTTTGTACTTTACAAACTATTTAAAACAAACAATATTTTTGAAACATGCGAAAAAATCTAGTTTGTATGAGTGGAACAGCAGAATCCCGCTAATTTGGACCCCGTTAATCCGGATCTGTTTTATCTTTTTTTTTTCAGGTTTGAAAAGTGATTGGCTAATTTCCATAACATTAAATTGTTTCATCGTCTTATTTTGAATAAAAAAAACTTTTTCTAAAATCTTTTCGGAAGAATTAAGCAAAGTAAACATTTTTACTGTCTGTAAATATTCAATAAGTTTAACATAAAGGTGATTTTCTGTAAGTATGTTTCATTTTATTTCATTATTTTCTCCGGTTAATCCGGATTGGTCCGGTCCCAAATAATCCGAATTATCGGGGTTTTACAGTATTACATTTATAGTGATGGCATCGGATCTGAGGTCTTTTGAAAGAGAAAATTTTAAAATTACGATGCGAGCTTTCAGTAAATTGTTCTAATGATGAAAGGGTATAGCCGGGTTCCTTAGAAAAATAAGCTTTGAGTCAATCACATCGAGTCCTACATGAATCGATAGACCATAAAAATAAACTCATTTCTCCACAGTTTCTAGTTTGTATCTCAAGACCAGCGGGGGGGGGGGGGGGGGAGGGTAATGGCTTTAAATGCCTGTTTTGGAAAAGAGCGCATTGTGACAAAACTATTCAGCGGATTTCAACGAAAAAAATATGGGATGTATAAAACCACCATACGAATGTTTGACAATTTTTCAGATTTTTTTAACAAAAGAACACGTTTTCTAACATTTCTTTTTGTTTATAAATGAACATTTGAATTAAAAATCTATTGAAGTTTCTGAGTGACCATCTTAATTTTTTGCATGAAATACTATGAGATTATGATATATATTCACTATCAATTTCAACTTTCACTGTAGAGTGCATCATATTAAAAAAATGCAAAATCATATTCCGGCAGAGGTGGGGGCGTTTGTCGCACAAATCTCACATATTAGTTCAAAGGTAGTTTAACACTAGAACCGCCGGGTATTTTACTCAAGTTTTATACAAAAATGTTTCTCACCAGAATTTTAATTTAAAACTATTTAATTATGATTCGAATCGACTATTATCAATCTAGTAGGGGTCATTTTGACCCCTAATGGCGGTTCTAGTGTTAAAAAGAAGCCCTGAAATAACATTATACGACAAAACTTTCCGGTAGACCTAATATGAGCGAGACACGCCTCCCATCTCTCAATATGCAACCCCTTAGAAAACAAATGTCATATCTAAAACTTTTGCATGATTTGAACACCTTTATCAATTGTAAGTATGTTTCTGTCAACAACATTTAACCCCTTGAGCTCTGATGCTAGAAATTTCTACCACATATTTTTAATTCCGAAATGTCACAATGGCACCAGAAAAATCAACCAAATTTATTTGAAAAAGGTTTAATTCATTTTTTTTTCCGTGTTTATTGTTAAGAGGTTTTTTTTTCTTTGCAAAATACTGATGCCGATGTGAGATTTATAATTTTGAAGCAATTTACACCCCAGAGCTCAAAGGGGCACTCTTTAGGGGGTTTACCCTTTCCGGCACGGGCAAAATCTGTTAGTAAAATGGGAAATTATCGACTTACACCGGTTTATACAAACTAATTTTTTAGATATGTTGAATTCCTTAATTTAAGCTTGTATTGTAGAATCAAAATTTTACTAAATTTTCCCTTTGCAAGTTTGGAATTAACCCATTAGTGCCTGAATTATTTTCTTCGCTAAAATTCGAATTTCGCATTCTCCCACCACTTTTAAAGAAAGAATAATTTTTATCTTAATTTATTGAGGCCTTCGTCTCAAGAAAGAAATTACTTATTTATCCTACTTTTTAGCTCACAGACTATCATAGCCTGAGAGCTTATGTGCCCGTCCGTTCTGTATGTACGTTCGTATGTTCGTTCGTGCGCAACGCGATAACTCATGATAAAAATATCGGATCCACTTGAAATTTTGTATATAGGTATATCCTGATAAGGCGCTTCCCTGATTAGTTTTTGGAGTTCATTCGATATGTATGAGCGGGGGAACGGCGGGCTATGCCCCTCCCCTTAATTGATATAAACGGGATTTTCATGCAGAATTAACAGTTTTCGTTCAAAATTGAGATATAGGATCATTCTGAGGAGGCGATTCCGTGACTGTCATTAGGTGTTCATTGAATAAGTATAAACAAGGGGAACGGGGGCTCATGCTCCCCCCCTTAATTGATATAAACGGGATTTTCATGCAGAATTAACAGTTTTTGTCCAAAATTTAGATATAGGATCATTCTGATGAGGCGATTTCGTGACTGTTATTAGGTGTTCATTGAATAAGTATAAACAGGGGGAACGAGGAGCTCATGCCCCCCCTTAATTGATATAAACGGGATTTTCATGCAGAATTAACAGTTTTCGTTCAAAATTTAGATATAGGATCATTCGGATGAGGCGAGTCCGTGGCTGTTATTAGGTGTTCATTGAATAGGTATAAACAGGGGGAACGGGGGTTCTAATGCCCCTCCCCTTAACTTGTATAAATGGATTTTTCAAACAGAATTGTCAGATTTCGTTCAAATCTCTGAATAGTTTTGGAAGTTTAATGGTTAAGTATAAAAGAGGAGAATAAATCCTCTTAAATTATATAAATGCTAAATGGGTTTTTATTAAGAATTATCCGATTTGCTCTGAATTTTGGATATAGGTTTTTTAGTATGATAAATCATGTACTTGATATTTTAGGAGGTTCAATGATTAAGTATAAAAAGGGAGAAAGGGGAGAGCTGTTTCCACATCTTAATTTTTTTTCGAACGGAATTAACCCCTGAAAATATAAGGCTGTAATGTACAATTAGTATGCGTAGCCTGTGAACTCAAAGCCATCAGTTTAACTGGGCAATATTATTTTTTATTATTGGTGTGAAAGTCGCTTACTTGAATTTTTTGAAACTGTCCCAAAAATCGGACGCCAGGCACTAATGGGTTAAAATTAGGTATCCCAGATCGTGCACAGTGCGCCTGAAAGGATTAAGAGATAATTGCGTGACTGTTCTGAAATTTCAAGTTTAGAAATTTCTTCGGTACCAACAAGAAATCTTTCTTAAATATGCCAAAGATTACGCGTTTAATCTAGATTTATTTTTCTATAAAAAATTACTGATATTTATCTTAAAAACATCCTTGAAGCGTACGACCTCTGTAATTGTCTTAAGCTTTATTTAAAATCATCTGGTACATATTTTATGCTTCAAAAGTTAATGGCCTAGCCTATAATTCTTAATTAAATCTTGAATTTAAACTATAATAACTTCGGCAAGTTAACTTCATTCTGTAAAGTCATAGAAGTCCACTAGAAAAACATTTTTGTCCTTAATTTTATAAAAACGATTCCCTGTAGCATTATATTTTAATCAATTTATTTTTATCAAAAAGGTGTTGCAGTCGTCTTCTTGGGCTTCTGAAATATTTTAACATATATTATCGGATGCTTTTATGTAAAGTTAAATGTGTAGTGCAAGCATAAATCCATTATTTGTTAATAATTTTTTCTTGGGCGAAGATGTCGTTAATCTCATAAATTTGTAAGATAATACTTTAGATTTGAAAGATAAAAATTTATCTTCATTATGAAGTTTGCGTTGCCTTCATAACAAAGAAAAATGAGTATCCGATGAATAAATTAAATTGTAACAAGAAAATAATTTATTAATACAAATTCAAAACGGTGACTTACTCTCGGGAATATTTATCAAGTTTATGCATAAAAATCCTTTTTTTAAATAATATTTGCGATATTTTTACAATTACATATTCTACATGTTGCCATGTAGAATACTGATAAAATGTAATGAAATTATTTTTATTCGAAATTTATAATTTTCATTTTTATTTTAATTTCGACATTGCAAGATATTTACTAAAAAATCTATACTAATAAAAGAACAAAACGCTCTGTCTGTCTGAGTGTGTGTGTGCGTGTGTGTGTGCGCATTGTATGCATGGCTAAATATAGGATAAATAAACTCTCAAAATTTACTGAAAGCTTTAAAAGAGGCAAAACTCAATGAAAGAGCTATTTTAATTTAACAAATGAGAGTTGACGCTAGAAAATTTAGATGCTACTAAACAAAGACGCATTTCCTTACCTTTGGAACAATGCAGAGGTTATGATAATAAGCAATGCTCTGCGAGAATATAATTATACGATTATAATATGTTCTGTTATCGACTGTATCGAGAATGTAACGAATTTTGAGAGATGTATAGCGTTTACACTAAAGTCTTGTCACCCAGTAATTTACAAAGTTTATACGGCTCCTCGATTTTTCAGATCAGGAAACTCTCTGTCACTACTATTTTCTTATAGAAAATCTCTCCTTAAATAAGGCGAAATTTAGCTAATTTAAACTACATTTATTTTTCTATAAAAAAAAAAAACATTGATATTTCACCTGGTAAATAACGGTATCTCTACGAACTCTGATTTATGATCGACAGTTGCTATGTTCATAAAAATTGTGTTAAGGGTGTTTTTAACTGTTCCGCTCAACAAGCGCAAAATGTTTTGACACATTTAAAAATTCATTTTTTAACAGAAATATATAAAATTGGAATGTCTGACTATGGAAGCGATTTCGAATCGAACATTTTTTCCATTTTACGATAATTAAATTACGTATCCAGTTCATTATTGATATTATTTAATATCAGTAACCGTAACTATCCGTAACTATATTTTCGGACTCTAAAAATTCGTTCTGATGAAAGGTATATAAAAATTTTCTATTTTTTTTATTTTAAGGAGTGGGCGTAAAAGACAATACAATAACACAAATTTTGCATAAAAAACGAAGTCAGTCGGATTAGTAGTTGCCGAGATATTTGTAATCCTGTTTTCACATTCTTCGATTATTCATGACACTGTATTTGACTCAAATTTCAATTCAAATATATATTTTAATTGGAAATGAGACGCTTGATCTAACATAGTAAACTGTTAGTTAATATGATTATCAATTTTGGAGTAATAAGGATGTTTCTTTTACGCAATTCGGTTCTACTTGAGCAGTTTAGCGTTTTATATAACTTGTCAAAATTCGTTCATCAGCAATTCATTAACAGAGCATTACTATGTATAATAAAAATATTTAAATATACGTTTAAATTTTGTTTTGGAATTGCAATGAATTTTATAAATAGTACACACATGTTTTATTTTCATACAATATATTATGCATATTCATGATGGGTGAGTATCACGGTGGTCTCCAACGACTAGTTTTTTAAATTCATTTGATACATCGTGAATTACAATAACACTAATTTCAAATAAAAATTTTATTCAATAGCTAAACTTTTTAAAAATATGGTGGAATCAGTTCATTAGTAGAATAAAAAAATTTCTCTCCCTTCTTTTAATGTTGCATCAAGTATTCAAATAAAAACTTAAAATATGCAGTTGGTTTTTACGTGCAATAATCAGCACGAGTTTCAGAATTATCTAAAATATCTGATTGCGTATTGATCATTTAACCTCTAATAAAACTTTTCCCCTTCATCAAAGCATATGAGACACATTAGATTTCCATTGCTTTCAGGTTTTAAATCAGAAGTTGTTTGCGTCAGTTTAATGTTTATTTTATGAGTTTGTCTAAACGAGCTTTGTAAGTCCTTAATTTATTTGAAAGTAGAGCAATTTAGAATATAAAACGAGCTGTTTGCAAAGAAGAATTGTCATTGCCGGCTGATTTGCTCATTTTAACTTGGATGCTTTATCAGGATTTTGAAGTTAACGGGATTTAGAATTTTGATGGATTTTTTTTTCGGACAACCTAAGTGTTGTTTAGTGTGGAGAAGAATACATTAGTGTGGAGGTCATTTGAAGAAGCTTTATATTTTCGCACAAATGTCAAATTCCATTAAGATGTACAAGCTATATATTTTGTAATTTTACCTTGTACGTGACATACTTAATAACTAGTAACTTCAAAATAAGGATTTTGAAACCATGTTTCCAGTGCATAAAATATATTTAGTATACAAAAGATTATTAGAAATTTTCTGGATACATATAGAAAAAGATATTTGTCATATACAGAAGTATATCATATACAAGGTGAAAACAAAGGTCGCGAGCTTATTTCAAATGAGATCGACTGCAGTGGCGTAGCCAGAAAGGAGGTTCAAATGCTCTCGATGCTGATAATATTGTAAAGTGTTCTTCGTCTTTATCAATAACAGAAAAATCTCCGATAAGATAAGGGGAGCGGAATTTCACAAAATTAGTGGTTTCCAGAGCGTTTGGATCCCCCCCCCTAACCCTAGATCCCATATTTTCTCTCAATATATTTTTTTAATTCACTGTATGCAACGTGAATTATAATAATATAATTTCAAAAAAAAATATTCAATGGCTCAAATTTTCAAAATTTTTTGTGGAATCATTTCGTTAGTAATATAAAGAAATTTCCATTTCTCTTATTTTAATATTTCCTTAAGTAAACAAATAAAAACTTAAAATATTCACTTGATTTTAACGTGCTATATTCAGCACGAGTTTCAAAATTATCTAAAATATCCGATTCCAAATTGATCATTCAACCTGTATTACCGTAATTTCGGGTGTATAAGCCGCAGATCAAACAATTCTTTTTTTACCCAGAATTTTTTAAGAAACAAATATAACTAGTTAGATCGCCGTAAATATTTGTCTTCAAACACTAAATAAGATTTCTGGGTCCAAAAGAATTGTTTGATCCGCGGCTTATACACCCGAAATTACGGTAATACTTGTCCCCCTTTATCAAAGCATTCAAGACATAATAAATTTCTTTTACTTTCGGGTTTTAAATCAGAAATTGTTGGCGTCAGGTTAATGTTTATTTTATGAGTTTGTCTAAACGAGCTTTGTAAGCCCTTAATTTATTTAAAAGTAGGGCAATTTAGAATTTAAAACAAGCTGTTTGCAAAGAGGAAATATTATTGCCGGCTTATTTGCTCATTTTAACTTGGTTGCATTATTAGGATTTTGAAGTTAACGGGATTTAGAATTTTGCTGTTTTTTTCTGACATCCTAAGTGCTGTGTAGTGTGGAGAAGAAATACATTACCATGAAGTTCGTCTCAGAGAAGAAGCAAGCTTTATAGTTTCGCACAAATGTCAAATTCTATTAAGATATATATGCTATATATTTTGCAATTTTACCTTATAAGTGACATACTTAATAACTGGCAACTTCAAAACAAGGATGTCGAAAAAATATTTTTTACTGTGCATAAAATATATTTTAAAATACAAAAGATTATTAGAAATTTTCTGGGTAATTGCAGAAAAAGATATTTGTCATATACAGAGGTATATCATATACAAGGTATCAACAGAGGTTGTGAGCTTATTTTAGTTGTGGTCGATTACAGTGGCGTAGCCAGGGAGGGGACCCTAATGCTTTGGGTTATAATAATATTGTAAAGTTTTCTTCCTCTTTATTAATAACAGAAAATTCTCCGATTAGATAAGGGGAGCAGAACTTCACAAAATTAGTGGTTTTCAGATCGTTTTGACCCCCTATTTTCTTTCAGTATATTTTCTAATTCATTTTATGCAACGTGAATTATAATAATATAATTCCAAAGAAAAATTTTCTTCAATAGCTCAAATTAAAAAAAAAATTGTGGAATCAGTTCGTTAGTAATATAAAAAAAAATAACTCTCTATTCTTTTAACCTTTCATTAAGTAAGCAAATAAAAACTTAAAATATGCACTTGTTTTTGAGAAGCAATATTCAGCACGAGTTTTAGAATTATCTAAAATATCTCATTGCGTATTGATCATTCAACCTCAAATAATACCTTTTCCCCTTCATCAAAGCATAGGAGACATATTAGATTTCTATTGCTTTCAGGTTTTAAATCAGAAATTGTTTGCGTCAGGTTAATGTTTATTTTATGAGTTTGTCTAAACGAGCTTTGTAAGTCCTTAATTTATTTGAAAGTAGGGCAATTTAGGATTTAAAACGAGCTGTTTGCAAAGAAGAAATGTCATTGCCGGTTGATTTGCTCATTTTAACTTGGATGCTTTATCAGGATTTTGAAGTTAACGGGATTTAAAATTTTGCTGTTTTTTTCTGGACGATCTAAGTGTTGTCTAGTGTGGAGAAGAATATATTAACATTAAGGTCATTTGAAGAAGCTTTATAGTTTCGCACAAATGTCCAATTCTATTAAGATATATACGCTATATATTTTGTAATTTTACCTTGTACGTGACTTACTTAATAAGTCGCAACTTCAAAATAAGAATTTCGAAACCGTATTTTTAATTGTGCATAAAATATATTTTAGAGTACAAAAGATTATTAAGAATTTTCTAGGTACATTTTAAAAAAGATATTTGTCATATACAGAGGTTTTCCATATACAAGCTGTCAACAATGATGACGAGCTTGTTTTTGTTGTGGTTGACTGTCGACTTTTTTAAATATTTCACTGAGCAAGCAAGTAAAAATTTAAAACTTGCAGTTGGTTTTAACGTGTAATATTCAGCTTGAGTTTCAGAATTATCTAAAATATATGATCGCGTATTTTTCATTCAACCTCTAATAATACTTTTGCCCCTTCATCAAAACATACGAGACATATTAGATTTCTATTGCTTTCAAGTTTTAACTCTTTCCGGCACACTGTGCCTGGTCTGGAATACCTAATTTTAATTCGAAACTTGCAAATGGCACCAATAACATTTCAGTAAAATTTTGCTTTTATAATAAAAACTTAAATTAATGATTTCAAAATATCTAAAAGATTGTTTTGTGAATTCCGGTGTCAGTCGACAATTTCTAATTTTACTAACAGATTTTGTCCGTGCTGGAAAGTGTTAAATCAGAAGTTGTTTGCGTCAGTTTAATGTTTATTTTATGAGTTTTTCTAAACAAGCTTTGTAAGTCCTTAAATTATTTGAAAGACTGCAATTTAGAATTTAAAACGAGCTGTTTGCGAAGAAGAAATATCATGGCCGGCCTATTTGCTCATTTTAACTTGGATGCTTTATCAGGATTTTGAAGTTAACGGGATTTAAAATTTTGCAGTTTTTTTTTTTTCGGACGATAAGGACTAAATGTTGTCTAGTGTGGTGAAGAATACATTAACATGAAGGTCATTTGAAGAAGCTTTATAGTTTAACGCAAATGTCCAATTCTAATAAGATATATACGCTATATATTTTGTAATTTTATCTTGTACGTGACTTACTTAATAAATGGCAACTTCAAAATGCGGATTTCGAAAGCGTATTTTTCACTGTGCATAAAATATATTTTAGAATGCAAAGATTATTAAGAATTTTTTAGGCAGATCTAGAAAAGTTATTTGTCATATATAGAGGTATATCATGTACAGGGTGTCAACAACGGTCGCAAGATTATATTAGTTTTGGTCGACTACAGTTGCGTAGCCAGGAAGGAGTGTCAAAATACTTTCGAAATCATTAATATTTCGTCTTTAATTATAGCAGAAAAATCTCCGATTAGATAAAGCGAGCAGAACTTTACAAAATGAGTGATATCCATTTCGTTTGGACCCCCTACCAGAGATAATCATTGGTCTACTATACTGCAACAAAATATTTTTGCATATAAACTAATGTCGAAACCCACTTTTTAGGTAAATGCGGAGTGTTTTCATATGCCAAATTCGAGTTTTCGTTCTTAATTCCAATTGTAAAGAAGATATTTTATAGAAATTTTCAACAGTCTTATTTTTCTTTTGACTCACTCTAAAAAAGAGAAATGTTTATTAATATAGAAGAACTGTTTACGAAATTGAATATAATTATTATTTTTGAGTTAGCGGCATTACCGAATTCGTTCCTTTATCTTAAGCAATCTCAAAAATCAACAGATTTCTTAGCTTTAAAAAAGCTGTTCTAAAACAAAAGTTTCTCTTACTATCTGTAATTTTACTATCTGGAAACGTTTCCTTATACTTTTTACAGTGTATTAACCTCTTAACCCTTTCCGGCACGGGCAAAATCTGTTAGTAAAATTAGAAATTATCGACTGACACCGGAATTCACAAAACAATCTTTTAGATATTTTGAAATCATTAATTTAAGTTTTTATTATAAAAGCAAAATTTTACTAAAATATTATTGGTGCCGTTTGCAAGTTTCGAATTAAAATTAGGTATCCCAGACCGGGCACAGTGTGCCGGAAAGGGTTAACTGATTTGCTCGTACGCCGTTCAGGCAAGACGAATTTGCTTAATTCATCATTTAAAGCTTTTTGACACCACAATTTTTTTAAAGATTAATTTCATACTATTCAAAGGCGGAAATGTTTAGACTAAATGTTACGAATACTTTATTTGAAAAATTGTGGTGAGAATCCGTAATTTTCAATTTATTAAACGGAAAAGAATGTGCCAGTTAAGGAGTTAATTATTTTTCAATCCTGTATCAGTAACAAATATAAGTTTTCGATATACTAGCATTTGAGCACGTATTTTCAGAAGCGTAAAAGAAATAATTGAAAAAGTAATAAATTAAAAAGTGAAAAAGTAAATGAAAAAAGTAATATGTAAAAACTGTTACATTGTTAATTTAGCATATTCATTTATCAAAAATTAGAGGGCTTTTTAATAACTGATACCATAAGAAACAATGTTTCGTAATGACAAAATATATTATTGAGCTAAAAAAAACCGCCTAAAAAAGCACTCGAAAATTACGGAAAGCAAAGAAGTTTTTGTTTCAGAAATGTTTCTTTAAATACTCGAAATCAATTGGCAACTTCCCCAGTAGCCAAACAATATTGGGCCAATGTTGGCTACATCTTGGAGCAATGTTGGTATATTGGCCCAATACTGGCATGAAATATTGCTCCAATATTGGAATGCATATATTTTGCCCTTATTTAGCCAATATTATGCCAATATTGGGGTTTCATTGGAGTTATTGACAATAAAACGACAATATTGGTTAAATATTGGGGTTTACATTGGGAATTCATTGGAAATATCTCGAATGAAATGCCAATATATTATCAACATTGGCGTTTTATTAGCAATATTTCCAATAAATGAAATATTGGTGCAACGGTGGATCAATATTGATTTGCTACTAGATTTGAGATACTGAAGGAAAATCAACGTTATAAATCCTAATGTAACAGTACGTGCAATATTGTGTACTGGCAATAGTGTGTAACATATACTATATTTGGATACAGCTCCTCATCCTTTTACTTTCTTTTGAGAACAACGGATTCAAGCTTGTTCTAGAACGATTACTTTCAGAATTTTTGTGATATGTTTTTGAGACTTTTAAAAAATTTGCTTTATAAATTTTGTTAAAATATTATTCACATTTAACTCTGATTGATTCGCGCATGCGCAGTGAAATACTATTTAGTAAACCTGTTCATTTTCCAAACAGTTATTAGTTTTTTAAATTCTGATTGCAGGCTATCGCATACAATGTTGTTTGTCATACACTCTCAAAAAGAACATTTTTTAATTAAGTACTTGTCAAATTATAAGCAAAAATCTTGGCAAATTTTGAGACTATTTCTATAAAAACTTTAATTTCTATATGAGTATACATGCTATCCGCATAAAAATGAATTCAGTTAATTAAAACACGCCTCTTAATCGTGTTCTACAGTTTGAATACATTTGCTACAGTAGGTTTTACAGGGTTCTCCAAAACCTATGCGTTCATTTTTAGTTTGTTGACGGTTTCCTATGGGACTTCATGGAAATGTCTGATCTATACTATTATGTTTTTACACCTAGAGTTTCAGAAAAATTCCTAATGATTTTTTAATGTTTAATAAAACGTTTAAAATCACAAGTGAACAGTCATCCTTCCTATATAGTGCATTTGTCATTATTTGTTCCCGAAATTCATTTGATAATTATATAGTAAGTTTTTATGTAACGCGTTTCCATTATACTAATTTTTTACCATGAAATTGAAAAATGCATAAATTGAGCATTTGTGTACAATTTTTGCTACTATTTCAAATTTTAGAAATTATGTGTACTCATTATTTTAATAATCGTTCATTATGAAAATATATCTTTTTAATTTGAATTTAACTTAAAAATATAACATAAGCTATATTGAATTAAAAATTCATCTTAATATATCTTATATTTATATATGTACTTATTTAGCCTTGCAGGGGCCTCGCACACTTCCGTTCCTAAAATGTTGAAATGTGCAAATGTCACAGGATTTCACAAACAAGTTTATTTGAAAATAAGAAAAAGCTATATTTCACATGCGTAATAAACCGAATTTTTGTAAACCAAAATTCAGCTGCCTTTGTGGCATTTGAAAACTAAATTTAGAGGCCACACTAGTCACTGAAAAAAGACCCGGATGATAATGTTAAGTCTATGGGGGTATTCTTTTCAAATATCTGGCTCAAATTTTAATATTTTTTGCATAGGATAGCTAAAAACGATCCACAACTGGGCTAGATTTTACTTTTTCCATTTTGGTTATATTTTTTTATATTCGGAAAAGTTTCAGTTTTAGAACCGTTTCAAACAGGTTCTGAAAGTTAAAGTTTCTTTTTTTTCAAAAAATCTGAAACCAAAATCGAAAAAGTAGAAACTACTCCGTTTATAGATCGAACTCAGCTATTCAAGAGAGAAAAAAATCATGTAAAAATATTAAAATTTTAACGAGATATTTGAAAAGAACGCACCCATATACTTAACATTATCATCCGGGTCTTTTTCAGTGACTAGTGACTAGTGACTGTGTGGTTAAAAACTGTACGCACTTTTAACCTTCTAACGCCCATTGCTGCACATTGGCTGCCATCAGTGTTCTGATTTAGCGAACTTTTTTTATTCCAATTTATCCTACTCACATCAGAAATTTAAAATAGAAATTTTTGCTTTATTTAATTGCAGTTATTTGGTTATTTAAAAAACATAAATTTGTCATTTAGAATTTCTGATACAAATGCCATTTTTTTACATTCTGGAACGCATAAAATCCTGGGAACTAGAAGGTTAAGGGGGCTCAGGGGTTAAAAACTTTTCAAAAAATCGATTTTTTTATGATCTAATTCGATTATTCATTTAATTCTTAACTCAATGCAAAAAACCGCATAAAAATATTTCATTTTTAACGGAGTTATAAGCATTTATGTATCAACACTTTCATAGCCGCATCCATATAATTTCAACTTTAAATCGCGTTTTCTCAAAACTTGATTTTTGATGACTAACACCAAGATTAAAAAAGAACTATTTGATGACATGGCTTAATTCTTTTTTTTTTTTTTTTTTTTTTTTTTTTGCATGCATATAACATCATTAGCTAAATTATGAATTAATATATTCTAGATAATTTATTATTTTGAGTATTTTTAATGGAAAAAAAAGTTGTATTTTGGGGGTTTTTTTTTATTTTCAACTTTGAGAGATTTTTTAATGCTGTTTTTATTAAGTGATAGTTATATCCTTATTTCCTAATCTAGATTATGATGTTATATGCATGCAAAAAAAAATTAAGCCATTCCATCAAATAGTTTTTTTTTTTTAAATCTTGGTGTTAGTCGTCAAAAATCAAGTTTTGAGAAAACACGATTTAAAGTTGAAATTACATAGATGCGGCTATGTAAGTATTGAAACATAAATGCTTATAACTCCGTAAAAATGCTAATATTTTTATGCGGTTTTTTGCATTGAGTTACGAATTAATTGAATAATCAAACTAGATCATAAAAAAATCGATTTTTTGAAAAGTTTTCAACCCCTGAGCCCCCTTAAAGTGTCACTAGAATTTTCCCCTTATATATTTATTCTCTCCACTTTCATGTTTTCGTTATTTTGTTGTACAGCCAACAAATATTATTACAAAATAATTCATACTTTTAAATACAGATATATGAATTGAAACAAGAATCTTTGGGGCGAACATTAGCAACTGTGATGAATTCATGACCTATTTTAAATAACTGTAAAGAAATCTAATGTTTAATAAGAATGCCTAGTTCATAATATTTCAAATAAATTTTAATATGTAGGTGGCTTTCAAAACCTAATCCATACTCACCATTTATTAGTTGACATTATTTCAATAGAATTATATCGATATCAACTGCAGCACTTTGATTGAAGAGGAAAATTACACCTTGTTTCAGAAATGTGCCTAACCTTTGACGGAATTACTTCAGTTTGAAGTAAAATTAATTGATACTTCTTTTGATAATTTGACATTTGCTCCCTAAATAATATCTTGTATGCTGAACTTGAAGATGATTTTTACTAAATTTATTCTTTATAAGATTATTATAAAATTTACTTTAGCATTTAATTAGATTTACATGATTTATTTCTATTTTTTGGGAGGGGTTATTAAAAATAAATGCACATAAATATATATAAGTTACCAAAATATACTTGTATGTCAATGCTGTGTTTTATTTAATTTGTTACATGACATGCTTGAAGGACATGATGAAAAACTTATTCTGTTAATACAAATTTACTTGCTGGATTTTATTTAAATAAAATCAACAACAAATTTTTAACTTATATATTGTTATATACTGTTAGATTTACAAAACTGTCTAGTAAATCTAACAGTATGGCCCATTTAGTAAAACAATTCTTTGTATTTTAATCAATTCATTTTTTTATTGTAGTACACACTTAAAAATTTGCATCAAATTGTTCATGTACTCAACCATTATTATAGATAACGGTTCCATAGCCTTTATTTAACTCTAGTTTGATCATAAAATATTTTGTAAAAGTGGTGTAAATAAAAAAAGCAGAAGTAAATACTTAATAAACTATTAAATACGACTTAATAAACTATTAAGTCGTTCGGAAAGTCGTGTCCGTTTGGAAAAATCATTTTGTACCGAAAAATTCTATGATTCAATTACGACATATCGTTTCCGATATCAAATGTTTAGTAATTAATAGTAAGAATTTTCTGGTACGAATTGATTTTTTCAAATGAACATGTCTTTCCGGCTGACCCAATAATAAGGAATGTACGAAGAAATATGCTCTTCTCTTTATTTAAACGGGTCATTAATAGAACACTTCAGTCAAAGAGAATGTCAAAAACTAATATTCACTTTTACTGGTGAGAGTTTACATCTGTGGTAATAGATCCGCCACATTGTGACAACCAAAACTGTGTCAGTAAAAATATTAAAGCACTTCACCTAACTGACACCAGTTAAAAGAAATAGAATTTTTTTGCCACATTTGTCAGAGAAATTTTTAGCCAATCAGGCACGAAAATAAGACGAAATTGTCTAATTAAGATTACTGGTGAGAGATTTCACAAGTGGTAATCAGAAACTGTAAATCTGATTAAATGAAACAGTTGTCATCTTATGTCAATCAACTCAGTTATTTCACTTGCGACTGATAGACAATAGACTATATGTCTCCTCCTTTTTATTTCATAACTCCATTGTTATAATATATCCATATTCTATTTTTTTTAGGTGCGTTCGTAATTATGTAAATACGTAGCTCCAATAGTTTTCGATCAATCCGTCCGTCTGTCCGCCCGTCTTTGCGCGTATAAAAATGCAAAAAATACCCGACATTTGAAATTTAAAATATATAATTATTACATAATTTTGTCTAGCCATTTCAAAATTTATCAAAATCGGATTCGCGGTTAAATTACAGGGACAATCAAAAATATCTCATTACATTACGATCAATAGGAAAAAATAGTTTCTAGTGAAGTTTAAGGATGTTACACTCTTTCGAACTACATCTAAATACAATTCAGATGCATCTATGAAATTATGCTAAAATATACATTCTGTACAATCTGTGGAGCAAATAATGTTTTATATTAATACACAGAGCCACCCAAAAGTATTCTTTATGTAAACCTCATTTACATAATGCTATATAAAGAAACATTGTTTATGGTACGTTTTATTTATATTAAACTATTTCACACTTTATGAAATTGATATACGTTGCTGAAGTTCCCTACAATTTAATTCCTGTATAATAGAAAGCATGGAGTATTTACAGGGACACACAAAAGGTTTTGGTTACTGTATTGCATCTTAAATACTACACTGAAAAAATGGTTTCTCAAAATTGATTAAAAAGTACTCAATTTTAAGTACTTCAAACACTCAAAATAGCTCCGATTCAAATGTACTCAAAACTGAGAAACATATGTACTCATTTTTGATTCCATGGTTGTGTTCAAGTATAAATCGCTATCAACTGCCCCTTTTACTTATAAATTAAAGTAAAAATATCCTAGCATTTATTTCTTGCTCAAAACTATTAACAATAAAAGTTTAATTGACTGTTTATTAAGAAAAAAAAGCAAAAATTATGAGAAAAATACACAAATTGAATATTTTTATGGCAAGTGCACTATTTGCAAGCACTTTTAAATTATTTCAAAATAGTGAGTATAATTTAATATTTAGATTATTAGACATCTTTTATGCCACTATGAATAAAATAGACCATTACAGCGTACAAAATTATCGTCAGTTTGGATGCGATAACATGTGATGTTTCAAAATTGAGAAAGCAATGTGATCATTTTTGATCCAAACATACTCAATTCAGTATGAGTACTCATCGATGTACTCATTTTTCAGTATTTTATTTTTTTCAGTGTTTTAAAACTTCTTTATGCTATGAACGCACCTCATTTGCTACGTCTGACGTGCAATTTACAACTTGTCTTACTTGAACCCAAATTCCGTTTTAGTAACTAAACCATAACATTTACAATATTTTCAATTTTATTATCCACTGAATACAAATAGTATCAGAGTTATTGACTGTAGTCGACGGTGTGACATTTATCTTAAAAACAAACAAATAAAATATTATGATAAATAGTGCATTTTCTGTGCTTTTCAGAACACAATTTTTTATAGAGTGTGTGTTATACCAGTTTATTGAAATTTATTTTATTTTGCAGCACGACACTAATTCATTTTTTTTTCTGACAAGGAGCGTAAAACTACTACAGATGTATGCGAAGGTTTGTTTTTAATATATTGATGTGAGATCTACTTGTAAAATTAAAATAAATCTCCTGTATCCATGATTTTTAAAAAACAAAGAAAAGAAACGTTCAACTAATCAGAGTATATTTAGCATACATTTGTTTCAAGGTTTAGTGACGCTTTTGATTGTGTAGAATAAAACTGCATACCTTATACATTTTAACCCGAGAGAACGCGCGCTTACCCAAGGTATGAATGGTTTTAACTTTGTCACCAATATAATCAAATTATAATAGTCATTTTGTTTAGACGGAGACAATTCTTACAAATTTTAAGATAAAGTAAGTTAAAGATTATTTTAAAAACATTAGTGGTTACAATTGTAAAAACCATACGCACTCCGGGTCTTTTAGGCCCTGCGCTCGTCCTCGCGGGTTAATTATTTATACCCCGATGGTACTTTATAATATCATTAAAATTACTTGCTATCAAATAAATTTAATATATCGGTTAGTAATAGTGCTGTTTAGAATGAGTTATAGACATAGGGTGAAAACCTGACATTAATCTTTCGTAATACGTCCGTTAATTTGACTCTGGTTTAATGAAATTCGAATCAATTTTTTTTTCAAAGAAATGAAATTAAATATATTCAACTTAGAAACCTGAAATAAAATAAATAAAGATTCCTGAAATAAATTTTCTGGTTTGAAATGAGGATCTATCTAATCCAGGTATCACAGAAGATTAGTTGAAAGTTGGCAACTATGTATAGATACTTTGCTTTGTCTTATTTAAAAGAATTGCACAAACTAAAATTGTTTTTACTTATAACTTTACTTTGTCTTGTATCAAAAGAATTGCACAAACTAAAATTATTTTTAAAAGGATGACTTCTTTTTCATTTTCATGTTTTCAATTTTCTTGGCTTTGTAATGTTGTAGGAGAAAAGTTTCAGTTAGCTAATATTTATATATTTCTATTGTAAGAGCATTATATCTGTACATTTTATTTTTCTACTCCCTCTGTCCCAAATTAGTTGCTACATTTAGGTTGAAAATTTTGTCTCAAATTAGTTGCTACATTTCAAGTAGGTGAAGTCATAGATAACTTCTGATGCAATTTATTAAATCGACACCAGTAAAATTACACTAAAATAAATATAATGCTATTTACTTGGTGTCCGAAGCAATGACTCTCGAAATGAAGTAATAGAAACAAGAAATAGTACCGTGAAATAGGAAATGATTAACAAGAAGCGCAATTCTGTTCTGGAATGTTTACAGTGATGATTAAAAAATGATAAGCTAATCCTTAACACGTTCGCTGCCGCTTACGTGAAGATGTGATGATAGTTAATGCCGCACTGCAGATGTGGGTTTTTTCTTATAAGCCGATTTACTTTTTATAACAAAGAATCAGTGACAGATTTTGCCGTGACTGGCTATTGAGCATCACCCCACATCACGCGCTGGCGCGTGATCGGCAGAGAATGTGTTAAATGCCATAAATGCTGCAGCTATTAAACTTAATACTCATCGTAATGTTCATCATGACATCCCGCTTGCAGAAGCAGACAGGGACGTCAAAAATAAAAGATGAGGAAATTTACAATGTAAGTTTACAAAAAAATTGTAAAAGCTGACCCCCCCCCCAAAAAAAAAAAAAAAAAAAATTCTTAGCCGATTAGCAAAATTAAAGATTTCCCAATAAAACGAAAATAATCTCTGCGAAGATTATCACAGGCTGTTAAAATTTGTAAATCAATAGTACACAGGATTCTCATGGCGGAAAAAATTTTGGAACGTATTTCTTTCACGATTAAGCCAAGTCTAATAGAAAAAAATAAGTTCGATAGAATACGATTTTGTTTGCAGCATATTAAAGCTAAAGGTTACTTTTCAGAAATGTTGAAATGAAATGTTTGGAAATGAATTCACGGTTGATTAGCTTGAATATAGTTTATGTGATTACTGTTAAAAGAATCTTTGCAAATTGGGGCATGGCGTAATAGCGTGTGAACCTAGATTTTTTTCACTAATTCAATTCTGATTCTGCATAATTTTTTTATTTCACCAGTGAAACTTTTGTGCCTAGCCGCAGTTCCATCCACGTTGCGGAAAGATGACATAGTGGAACCTCATTGGTGTGTAACTAGCACAAAAAACATTGTAGTGGACGCTCGAAGATCAGTTCCATATTTCGAATAACACATCCCTTAACATCTATATTAACAAATATTCTGAAACCAACTTTGTTACATGTATATTATTGTTAACACATGGCAAAAAATGTACGTCATGTTTTCAAATTGTTTGGGACTCTCCCAGAATTTTCATATATGTGGCTGATATATTCGAACCAAGTTCTTTTTTCAAGCTCATTCGATTATGATTTTTCTTCTGTTGTCTTCTAGGGATGTAGACTTATCTTTACACCCATCAAAGTTTAAAGAAAATGGCCATGATCATAATCTTTTACAAATGACTAAAACGATAGAGTGGTGTTTGGTTTGTTTTGTCATGCCGATTTTTTTTCTGTCAATAGCATTCGATTCATAGTTTTGTGAGATAATGCCCACATCTTGAAGTGCACCTGACACGATGGCAGCACCTGTTTGGTCGGAAATGCCCAAAATGTCCAATATTTTGGCTGATGCCAATCTTCGTCACTACAAGTGGTGTGACACCTAGCTCGTCAGCATTTTGTTTTCAATGATAGCTGATGACGCAGAAAAGTGAGTTTGCTCACACTACGTCGGTTTAGTTTACACCGAATATTCATATTCAAATCTATTGAACTGAAAAAAATAGGCAGTGTTTTCGGAAATGGTCCACAAGACTGTAATAGCTTTCAATATCTTATTTTGTTTTATAAGAATTAAGAAGAGCGCAATATTTGTCGTGAGACTAATTTTTCTTAGGATGCTGCAGTGGTAAATTATTGTGTTTGAATCTCATTTACAGGTCACTCCTAACTTATTAGCAACTCATTCTAACTGGCAGGAAATAAATAGATGTAGACGGATTCTTTACTTCAGTTACTTTTTAAGTAGCAATATACAGGGTGACTCATAAATATCGAAACAATAGGCTATCTCCTTAAATATTGCCTCTAGACCCATACTTCCGATTGCAAAAACTCATAAAAAAAGGTGAAATTTCTGATAATATAAGTTGCAACTCCATGGGGGGTCTATTTGAAAAAATACGAAAATTAAATTTTTATACGGCCCCCGTAGAGCAAAATACCCAATTAGGAAGTTATTCTTTATCCATTCCTAAATTGAACAAAAAAAAATTTCATTTCCGTATCTCAAAATCTGACAGAGATATTAAAATCCAAAATTCTCAAAAATTCGTGACTTACACCACTTTACCATGCCTGTAAACGAAGCGTTCTTCATCCATTTTCAAAGCAAATAAGGGATCGTCCACAAATTGTTCGTTTTTATATGTCGGTTTAAGACCGTGCCTCTTATTTGGACATAATAAAGCAGCGTATTGATTTAAATCGCAACTTATTTTCAAAACATGTTGATCGTTAGCACTGGATATCTGAATAGATCGAAATATGTAGGTTCCTAAACCGAAACATAGGGAAAAAAGTTCAGCCCGGTATGAAATAATGTTAAAATCATAATCCGGACCAGCCTGAAAAAAAAGCTTAATCATAGCCGACCCAGCCGTGAATTTCTACATAGTCTTTTACTTCAGTGTTGTTAAAAATTGTTTTGCGTGGAGGAGTTCTGACCAAAAATACTTAATATAGAATTTCGTTTTTTATATTTATACTTTTTATTATTAAAGAGGCGCCAAACGCTGGGATATATTTATTTTATCAATGAATCTCTGTTTATATGTAAATGTTTCACTTATATTGTATTATCGCTAATCCATATCCCGTGCGTTGGAGACTGAAAAATGTTATACCAGTAAAACTTTTAAGACGGAATCACATAGGAAAGAAACAAATACGTAATAGACAAATGCCCTTCTTAGGAGGGTTAAATGGATTTAATTTTTTTTTCTCAGGTATTATTGTATTTATTTTGCATGGATCAACACATTTTCTGTTTAAGACAGAATTCCGTCATAGGCAGATTTTTTTTTCTCTGGTTTTATTTTGTTTAATTTTTTAGCATTTAAATATACTATTCTTAAAAAAAAAAAAATTAAGTTTTTTTTTTTCTTGTGTGTAAAATAAAAGCGATTTTAAAAGTTATGTGGTTTTCGTAAAAATATTTATTAAACCAAATTTTACTTATTTTATGCAGGGATTAGGTCTTTTCTTTTAATACGGATTGTTCGATACCGGGAATGAAAATTTCGTCCAGTGCAGGCCTGGGAAAAAAGAAGCAGTCCTCTCCGGTATGAAAAATACATTTGATCCGGATAGGCGAGTCTTCAGAAAAAAGTAACGTCTCGGTCCTGATCTGACCTCAGCCCAGAATACAGATTTTTTGACAGCCTCTCCAGGACGATAAAAAGCTTGAAGTTGTGAGAGCTAAATTTTTAAAAAGGACTTAATCTGCATCTTAGAAAAGCATTCTTTTAAATAACTGATGGGCAGTAAAACAGTACATTTCATTTTTCTGTATAATGACTTTTTTCCCGACTATTTCTTGTCTTTAAATTATTAAAAGTGAAGAATTGTTTAAGAAAAAAAAGTACAAACTTCAAGCATGTCATTTTTAATTATTTTACACTAGTTTTGTTTAAAAAAGATGAAACATTATAAACCTTTGAAAATATAATTTTCTAAAAGTTATTATTTTTTAAATAAATATTTTTAATAGTTCTAAAATAAATATTGAAAAACAAAAACCCCGAAACAAAACTAAAATCAGATTTTCATTTTTAATTAAATAGAAAGAAATTGAAATCCGATAAATAATGTTTGGAGTTATAACGATTTTGAATTATCCCATTTAAACCAGTAGTAAACATATAAAATTTTTATAAATTTTATGATAAATTTTAGTATGTGATTTTCTTAGCAAATTATATAGCTAATCATCACAAAAAAAGAAAAAAAATCAAAATTCTAACTCAAAAGAATGATTTTTTACGCGTTTCCTACAACTGTTAAAGTAACATTGGCTTTTGAATTGCGCGCATTTCAATTTGTGTCTAATCCCTTAAAACCTGATGAATTATTCAAAGGGTTATAACTCCGCGAATTTTGAAGATATGAAGATGCAACTTTTTGTATATTATTCAGGACTGGATAAGGAAAGTTTTCCTAATTGGAATTTTTATCCTACGGGGGCCGTATAAAAAGTTAATTTTCGTATTTTTTCAAATAGACCCCCCCATGGAGTTGCAACTTATCTTATTAAAAATTTCACCTTTTTTTATGAATTTTTGCAATTGGAAGTATGGGTCTAGGGGCAATATTTAAGGAGATAGCCTATTGTTTCGATATTTATGACTCACCCTGTATACATTTTATAATGTTTTTGTAATAGGGAGCATATTTAATGGCATATCAAAGCGAGACCCAAATAGGGGATAATTCATTTTTTAACAACGCCATGGTACAGTAATATTCAAAGTACACTAAGCTACACAATACACAAGCAGACAAATCCTTCATTGAAGAAACTTCGAAATTAATTTTTTATTTTTTTCCACTTAATTTCCATGCAGTATAATATCTCTTAGGTTATAGGTATAATATCTCTTAAAGTATAATATCGCTTAGGTATATAGGTTTTGATTGATATTAAATTGATTATTTTGCGTCAAAAAAAATCTAACCAAAATTAGATCGTTTTACATTTTTTCCAAATTTTATCGAATTTTCAACTTTTTTGTGGCAGCATTAAATTTTAAATTTATTATTTATTATTATTTTTTACTTAACCTGCATACGATATAACATCTTTTCCGCATTATTGGATTTTAAAAATTATTAAAATATTTACTTTTTGACAAAAATCATCTAACCAAAATTCGGTCTTTTTTCAATTTTTTTCGAAAATTCAACCCTTTTGTGGCAGCATTAAATTTTAAAATTAATTTTTTTTTATTATTTTGCCCTTAATCTCCATACAATAGAACATCTTTTCCGCATAGGTAGGTTTTGATGAATGATAACTTTTTTTTCGCCATAGACAATCGATCCACCCTAATGTGCAGGGCTCCGAGTAGCCCTTTTTTTGAAAACCAGTATCTTTTTATAGAGAAATTTGTGGCAGGGTTCACACAACTCCAGAGAAACCGGTTTTCTTGGTATGTCTCTACGAAATAGATAAAAGAAGTTTTTCCATAAATAAAAGTAGTGTACCGAAAACTGACAGAGCTAGAGTGCTGCATGTACTATTATTAATACACCAGATCCAAACTCTCAAATAATTTAACATTTTCATTCTAAAAAAATATAAATACATCCAAAAAGCGGCTACAAATAGCGCGCTCTTGATTTTTAAGGTGTAATAGTGTGTGATAAATTAGATGCATTTATGCTTGTAATTTGTCCTAAATTATACTTCTTACATAGGAGAATACTTTCGGAAACAATGTAATGTTCCAAGCAATACTTGGATAAATATGCTTCTCTTAGAAAAGTTGCAATGTTGCAAACCTGTCTTCCATCTCACGTTAAATCACAAGACTTAAATAAACTAATTACAGTGCTTAGAATGTAGGGGGTCTCATTTCGTAAGTAGCAGAAATATCACGGACTAAATCCTAGAATTTTAAGAAAGGGGAAATAACATAGAAATGTGAAATAATACCTTCTTTGTCTAAATTGATGCATGCAAAAAGACAGGGTGACACATTTATATGTTATTGTGAATAATAAATAAATGTTGAGGTTTCTCTAGTAATTTGTCCTAAATTATACTTCTTACATAGAATACCTTCTGAAACAATGAAATGTCCAAGTAATACTTAGATAAATATGCTTCTCTTAGCAGTGTTCCAATATTGCAAACCTCTCTGCCATCTCACATTAAATCGCACGAGTTAAACTAATTACAGTGTTTAGAATGTAGGGGTCTCATTTCGCAAGTAGCAGAAATATCATAGTCTTCTTTCTCGAATTTTAGTAAAAGAGAAATAATAAAGTAATGTGCAATGGTACCTTCTATGTCTAAATTAATGTATGCTAAAATACGTAATGACACATATATGTTATCGTAAATGATAAAAAAATATTGAGGTATGAAAAATAGAAAGAAAAAGAAGTCGGAACTTCTACGTTAAAAATGGCAAATGAGGTGCGTTTGAATTATAATTAGTTTTATAAATATTCAGAAAAAAGATCATAAAAAGAATGGCGTTGTCATATACTATCATTTCTACATGTAGAAACTAACTAACAAATATTGTCCAGACAAAATAATACTCAAAGAAAAGACATACACCATTAATAATTCACCAGAACGGAAAGGGTTAAACTGTCGAATAATTTAACATTTTCATTACAGAAAAATACAAATATTTTCAAAAAAGGCTTTAAATAGCGAACTCTTGATTTTTGAGGTGTAATAGTGTGTGATAAATTAGATGCATTTATGCTTGTAATTTGTCCTAAATTATACTTCTTACATAGGAGAATACTTCCGGAAACAATGTAATTTCAAAGTATTACTTTGATAAATATTCTTCTCTTAGCAGTACTCCAATATTGCAAACCTCTCTTCCATCTCATGTTAAATCACAAAGTTTAAATAAACTAATTACAGTACTTAGAATGAAGGGGTCTCATTTCGTAAGTAGCAGAAATATCACGGACTTTTATCCTCGAATTTTAGGAAAGGAGAAATAGCACAGAAGTGTGAAATGGTACCTTCATTGTCTAAATGAATGCATGCTAAAAGATGGAGTGACACATTTATATGTTATCGTAAATAATAAAGGAATGTTGAGTTTTATCTAGTAATTTGTCCTAAATTTTACTTCTGACATAGGTGAATACTTTCTGAAACAATGTAACGTCCAAGTAATACTTAGATAAATATGCTTCTCTTAGTAGTATTCCAATATTGCAAACCTCTATTCCATCCCATGTTAAATCACAAAGCTTAAATAAACTAATTACAGTACTTAGAATGTAGGGGTCTCATCTCGTAAGTAGCAGAAATATCACGGACTTTTATCCTCGAATTTTAGGAAAGGAGAAATAGCGCAGAAGTGTGAAATGGTACTTTCATTGTCTAAATGAATGCATGCTAAAAGACGGAGTGACACATTTATACGTTATCGTAAATAATAAAGAAATGTTGAGGTTTATCTAGTAATTTGTCCTGAATTTTACTTCTGACATAGGTGAATACTTTCTGAAACAATGTAACGTCCAAGTAATACTTAGATAAATATGCTTCTCTTAGTAGTATTCCAATATTGCAAACCTCTATTCCATCCCATGTTAAATCACAAAGCTTAAATAAACTAATTACAGTACTTAGAATGTAGGGGTCTCATCTCGTAAGTAGCAGAAATATCACGGACTTTTATCCTCGAATTTTAGGAAAGGAGAAATAGCGCAGAAGTGTGAAATGGTACTTTCATTGTCTAAATGAATGCATGCTAAAAGACGGAGTGACACATTTATACGTTATCGTAAATAATAAAGAAATGTTGAGGTTTATCTAGTAATTTGTCCTGAATTTTACTTCTGACATAGGTGAATACTTTCTGAAACAATGTAACGTCCAAGTAATACTTAGATAAATATGCTTCTCTTAGTAGTATTCCAATATTGCAAACCTCTATTCCATCCCATGTTAAATCACAAAGCTTAAATAAACTAATTACAGTACTTAGAATGTAGGGGTCTCATCTCGTAAGTAGCAGAAATATCACGGACTTTTATCCTCGAATTTTAGGAAAGGAGAAATAGCGCAGAAGTGTGAAATGGTACTTTCATTGTCTAAATGAATGCATGCTAAAAGACGGAGTGACACATTTATACGTTATCGTAAATAATAAAGAAATGTTGAGGTTTATCTAGTAATTTGTCCTGAATTTTACTTCTGACATAGGTGAATACTTTCTGAAACAATGTAACGTCCAAGTAATACTTAGATAAATATGCTTCTCTTAGTAGTATTCCAATATTGCAAACCTCTATTCCATCCCATGTTAAATCACAAAGCTTAAATAAACTAATTACAGTACTTAGAATGTAGGGGTCTCATCTCGTAAGTAGCAGAAATATCACGGACTTTTATCCTCGAATTTTAGGAAAGGAGAAATAGCGCAGAAGTGTGAAATGGTACTTTCATTGTCTAAATGAATGCATGCTAAAAGACGGAGTGACACATTTATACGTTATCGTAAATAATAAAGAAATGTTGAGGTTTATCTAGTAATTTGTCCTGAATTTTACTTCTGACATAGGTGAATACTTTCTGAAACAATGTAACGTCCAAGTAATACTTAGATAAATATGCTTCTCTTAGTAGTATTCCAATATTGCAAACCTCTATTCCATCCCATGTTAAATCACAAAGCTTAAATAAACTAATTACAGTACTTAGAATGTAGGGGTCTCATCTCGTAAGTAGCAGAAATATCACGGACTTTTATCCTCGAATTTTAGGAAAGGAGAAATAGCGCAGAAGTGTGAAATGGTACTTTCATTGTCTAAATGAATGCATGCTAAAAGACGGAGTGACACATTTATACGTTATCGTAAATAATAAAGAAATGTTGAGGTTTATCTAGTAATTTGTCCTGAATTTTACTTCTGACATAGGTGAATACTTTCTGAAACAATGTAACGTCCAAGTAATACTTAGATAAATATGCTTCTCTTAGTAGTATTCCAATATTGCAAACCTCTATTCCATCCCATGTTAAATCACAAAGCTTAAATAAACTAATTACAGTACTTAGAATGTAGGGGTCTCATCTCGTAAGTAGCAGAAATATCACGGACTTTTATCCTCGAATTTTAGGAAAGGAGAAATAGCGCAGAAGTGTGAAATGGTACTTTCATTGTCTAAATGAATGCATGCTAAAAGACGGAGTGACACATTTATACGTTATCGTAAATAATAAAGAAATGTTGAGGTTTATCTAGTAATTTGTCCTGAATTTTACTTCTGACATAGGTGAATACTTTCTGAAACAATGTAACGTCCAAGTAATACTTAGATAAATATGCTTCTCTTAGTAGTATTCCAATATTGCAAACCTCTATTCCATCCCATGTTAAATCACAAAGCTTAAATAAACTAATTACAGTACTTAGAATGTAGGGGTCTCATCTCGTAAGTAGCAGAAATATCACGGACTTTTATCCTCGAAT
Organism: Maratus speculifer; assembly: GCA_964019185.1. Taxonomy (NCBI): domain Eukaryota; kingdom Metazoa; phylum Arthropoda; class Arachnida; order Araneae; family Salticidae; genus Maratus; species Maratus speculifer. The sequence goes on along the minus strand of OZ025299.1, from coordinate 47,710,874 downwards.
TTTAGGAAAGGAGAAATAGCGCAGAAGTGTGAAATGGTACTTTCATTGTCTAAATGAATGCATGCTAAAAGACGGAGTGACACATTTATACGTTATCGTAAATAATAAAGAAATGTTGAGGTTTATCTAGTAATTTGTCCTGAATTTTACTTCTGACATAGGTGAATACTTTCTGAAACAATGTAACGTCCAAGTAATACTTAGATAAATATGCTTCTCTTAGTAGTATTCCAATATTGCAAACCTCTATTCCATCCCATGTTAAATCACAAAGCTTAAATAAACTAATTACAGTACTTAGAATGTAGGGGTCTCATCTCGTAAGTAGCAGAAATATCACGGACTTTTATCCTCGAATTTTAGGAAAGGAGAAATAGCGCAGAAGTGTGAAATGGTACTTTCATTGTCTAAATGAATGCATGCTAAAAGACGGAGTGACACATTTATACGTTATCGTAAATAATAAAGAAATGTTGAGGTTTATCTAGTAATTTGTCCTGAATTTTACTTCTGACATAGGTGAATACTTTCTGAAACAATGTAACGTCCAAGTAATACTTAGATAAATATGCTTCTCTTAGTAGTATTCCAATATTGCAAACCTCTATTCCATCCCATGTTAAATCACAAAGCTTAAATAAACTAATTACAGTACTTAGAATGTAGGGGTCTCATCTCGTAAGTAGCAGAAATATCACGGACTTTTATCCTCGAATTTTAGGAAAGGAGAAATAGCGCAGAAGTGTGAAATGGTACTTTCATTGTCTAAATGAATGCATGCTAAAAGACGGAGTGACACATTTATACGTTATCGTAAATAATAAAGAAATGTTGAGGTTTATCTAGTAATTTGTCCTGAATTTTACTTCTGACATAGGTGAATACTTTCTGAAACAATGTAAGGTCCAAGTAATACTTAGATAAATATGCTTCTCTTAGTAGTATTCCAATATTGCAAACCTCTATTCCATCCCATGTTAAATCACAAAGCTTAAATAAACTAATTACAGTACTTAGAATGTAGGGGTCTCATCTCGTAAGTAGCAGAAATATCACGGACTTTTATCCTCGAATTTTAGGAAAGGAGAAATAGCGCAGAAGTGTGAAATGGTACTTTCATTGTCTAAATGAATACATGCTAAAAGACGGAGTGACACATTTATACGTTATCGTAAATAATAAAGAAATGTTGAGGTTTATCTAGTAATTTGTCCTGAATTTTACTTCTGACATAGGTGAATACTTTCTGAAACAATGTCCAAGTAATACTTAGATAAATATGCTTCTCTTAGAAAAGCTGCAATGTTGCAAACCTCCCTTCCATCTCACGTGAAATAGCAAGACTTAAATAAACTAATTACAGTGCTTAGAATGTAGGGGTCTCATTTCGTAAGTAACAGAAATATCCTCGAATTTTAGCAAAGGAGAATTAGTACAGAAGTGTGAAATTTGTCTAAATGAATGCATGCTAAAAGACGGAGTAACACATTTATATATTATCGTAAATAAGAAAGAAATGTTGACGTATGAAAAATAGAAGGAAAACAAGTCAGAACTTCTACGTCAAAAATGGCAAATGGGATGCGTTCGTACTATATTTTATTTTAAAAATATTAGTGTATAGCTGTTTAACTCTTATGAAAAAATGCATGAATAGAAAATTTATTACGATTATATATAAGGTACCCTGGGGTAATAACGCCACGTTAAGGTTCTACCAATTTTCACGGCTAAGTTTTAGATTGTATTTTTCAAACAAATATAGGATCTGATACAGCAACTCATTGACTATCTATATAAAATAAAATAATTTAACAGATATGTATTCATAAAATGTAATGGCGTTTTTTCTTGACCAATGCTATTTGGCGTTATTACCCACCTATATGGGTAATAACGCCATGCAAACAAAACTATGAAATAAGATGAAATAATTGCATGTAGATAGCCCAACTCTAAAAATACAAACTCTACAAACTTAGAAATTGACAAAGTGCATTCTAAGCTATTGAGAATGTTCAATTTTTTGTGAAAGTGTAAGAAAAATAAAGGTGTGGTGTGGGAGGGGGGGGGGATGAGGCAAAAGAATATCAGACCGTGAGCTTCTTTTTGCTTAAAAAGGACCGCTTAAATAGAAATATGAGAAACATTGCACAGTTTTAACTGTGTTTATTTGAATCAGTATTTAGGATGTAGCTCGGCCACTGTAGGGAATCAACCGGTGTATTAATGTCAAGGATTGGCGTTATTACCCTGATATAGTTATTGCGCAGTACATTTTAAATTACAATTTATCTCGAGAAGATATCCAAAATCTTCAACAACGTTTTAAAAGTACATGAAATGCACTACAAATTTATGTAATTAACAAAGCATTTCCGGATAAAAAGATAGTCTTCACATCACAAAACGTATGTCGCAAATTTTAGATCAAGCGTTAATTTTAGTTTTTTCTAAAAACAATAAGACCTAAAAATGAAACAAATTAACTTGAAGCTGTTTTTTGCGATTTATATGACTCAAAGCCCTTTTGCGCAGAGCACATGGGTGTCATTTACCTGATTATTTCATAATTATGCAAAATATAAGCACTTGGCTTTATTACCCCGCCTGGCGTTATTACCCCAGGGTACCTTATTAAATTCAGTAATAAGGAAATAATATGTTAAACAGGAAGTAACCACCATGACAACCTCGAATTATTACTTATCATGGGATACAATTGAATTAATTACTCTTTTGGGATTCAATAGAATGAAGAAAACTCTTTTTAATATATATTTAAATATTGATTCGATTTTCATAAAATTTGAAATGAGAAACTTCTACAGTAAATATATATATATATATATTAACTTTCACACCATTTGGTCGTGAAGATTTTACGCTGCTCTATGCGGACAGACGAACAGACAAGCGGACGGACCGGACGATGACTATAGATGCTACATATTTATATTTACGAACGCATGTAATACTTTAAACGCAGAAATTATGCCTGTAAATGTAGAGAAGATTACTATTCGAAAATAGCAGTCCGTGATCGCGATCTCTTGGATAACCCTTGGACAAAATTGCCCTAAATAAAAGCATTCTAAAAAAACGGGGGACAATTATTATCATTTTTTTTTAACACTAGAACGCCCGAAAATTTTACTCGAGTTTCATAATAATATTTTTCACCAGAATTTTCATTCAAAATTATTTAATTGATTTATTTAAAGTAAATCTACGTAGATTAAATTTAAATCATTTCAAGAAAAATTTTCTGGTTAGAATTGAAATTTAATCACATAGTTGGAGTTGATTCGACTCCATTCGGGCGTTCTAGTGTTAAATGATGCCAGTTACTTATAAGTCGTATCAACATATACCCTCCTGAGACCTGAGTATGCATTAAAATGGAGGTATTGCTTTCTCCATCTGCCCTTCATATTGCGTCAATTTCGTTATAGCATTCTAAAACCAATTTAGCATTGTAATATATGAATCAAAATCAACATTCTGTTTTTGGATTTTGACAACAGTAACTGCTTTGTTTACAAAATGGTGCGATGGTTGAGGGCCTCGTTGGCCGAGTGGTTAAGACGCCGCTCTGCTAACCTGGAGGTTGTGGGTTCGATTCCCGCTGGCTCCATTGCACGTACACTTTATGTGAAGCTCCTGGTTGTATTTGTCATGTGTTGTAAATTTCCTTGTGCTATCTCGTCCTTGTATATTGACGATGACTTATAAGCAGGCTTTCATGTCGAGCACACAAGTCGGATGTATTTTATTCAAATAAATAAATAAAATAAATAAGCAATGGGTGAGTTCAGTTCATTGGCGCAAAAATTTAAAAAAATATTGCTTTGGCTCAAAAATATTTGGTGGACTTAAAAATATTTTGGTAAAGTGGTACGATCAGTTTCTTTTCCTTTGAAAAGTGCACAGATGGTGAAAAATGAAAATTTTAAGTCAAGCTATCATGTTTTAAGAAAGTTTCAATTTAATTAAATTATATTATCATGCGTTTTTCCTTATAAAGACACTAATATTTATTATAATATCACCGTATCATGCCCACGATTACGAATTAAAATAGCAGAAAGTTAAACATGGACTAAAACATATCTGTCATTTGAGATTTATGGGTGTATGTCGGAGAATTAAAAAACGTTGTAATTGACAAAATATTTATTTTCTAGGAAGAAAAATGAATAATAAAATAATAATGAAATAAATAACGAAAAAGAACAATGAAAATTGGGCACGCTAGGATTTAAAATTATTGGGTGGGCTCGGGCCCCACAGGCCCATATAAGTTGGCGCCACTGGTTCAGTTAGAATTCGACGATCTTCTAGTAAGTTTCGTTTTTTATATTATTTTAAATTGCTTCAACTATTACATTTCTTTTATTTGCGATTTTGATAGCAGATGTCAATACCTCTCTTATATTCTTTATACTAATTTCCATTCTTCCCAATACTTTTAGAAATATTTTTAATTATATTAAAGCGACACTGATCAGAGCATCCATTCAAATGAATGTGCTGTGCTGTAAAATTAAAAAATCGAAATTTACTAATTTCTTTAAAAACCATATTTTTGATGCTAATAATATTGAAAAAACTACGACTAATAATAATAATAATAATATATATATATATATATATATATATATATATATATATATATATATATATATATATATATCTTGCTTCTAACAATTCTAATCAATTTGAATTGTTATAAGTGAAGAACCATTAACCATAATTGGTTCAATCTTGGAATACGTCTTTACCAATCGTTTTATTTTAATTTTGATTCAGCATATTTGAAAATAATTTTTAAAAGGTTACACAATATTTTACAATTTTATTTAAATTAATATTTTTTAACCCTTGTCACTCCCCCAATAGGCAAACAATATTGGTACAATATTGGTCACATCTTGGAGCAATATTGGCATATTGGCACAATACTGGCATGAAATATTGCTCGAATATTGGGGTGTTTACATTTTTCCTTTATTTAGCCAAAATTTGCAACCAATATTATGCCAATATTGGGGTTTCATTGGAAATATTGCCAATAAAATGTCGATATTGGTAAATATTCGGGTTTCATTGGAAATATATCCAACGTAATGCCAACATATGTATAACATTGGGAATTCATTGGAAATATTTCCAGTGTAATGCCAACATTTGTACAATATAGGTAATTCATTGCAAATATTTCCAATGAAATGCCAATATATAATCAATATTGGCGTTTTATTAGCAATATTTCCAATAAATGAAATATTGGCGCTACGTTGGACCAATTTTGGTTTGCTACTAGGGTCCGTTGTCTCCGCTGTGGAGACATCATCTTTCCTTGCAAAATTCGTTTTTTGTCATCAGTAATAAAGGAAAAGTTTATATATTTCTTTTTGTTTAAATGAAAACAAATTGAAATCATATAAATAATATTTCGAGCTCTAACGATTTTAAATTACCCCTTTTTTTAATAAATTGTAAATATTTTTTATATATGCGAAGTAAATATTTACAATTTTTTACTTGTCATTTGATTTTTTTTTTACAAATAATATGAATAAACATCACAAATACTTTCAAAATTATAACTCAATAAATAAAAAATAATTTAAAATATGTCTCGGACCCCCTTAATAAATCACAAATACTTTTTATAAGTTCTTTCAAATAGAGCTTGATTCTTAAAGCGTAATATCGTTCACGGAATGTGTTGCATGTTACAGTAGAACCTCGATTATCCGAAGTAATTGGGACCCATCCTACTTCGGATAATCGAGAAATAATCAATAATCATCTAGTTTAATATGTAGTATCGTCATTGAACTGTTATTATGACTTATTTTAACTGTTAAATACTAAATTAAAATTAGAAACGAAAATAAATTTATTTCTGAAACAAAAACTTATTATGGTTTAAATTTTTTCCGGGTTCCTTGTGAGAAGGAATTCTAAAAAAGGAAATTCTAAAATATTTATCTGCGCTCATAGTTTGGAAAGGACGGCTTGCATACAAAAGGAGTGTGGGGTGGGGGACCCTTAAAAATACATATTTAAGAGAAAATTTTGGATGAAGGTAGAAAGTGGAAAAAAAGTGCAGAAGAAACCGACTTCGGTTAATCGAGGTTCAGATCATGAACTACAGATAGAAGCGTGAAATTCACGATAACAAACCTTTTAAAGAATTATTAAACTCTTATTTTATCGATTTTAGAAAATCACTGGATCAGAGATTCCAGACAATGTCCGTAAAAAACGGATTTTATTCATATATTAACGGGCTTTGCCCGTAAAACGCAAAACATTGAGGAAGTTGGCCGTTTATGTGAAAAAAAGGGACATTTTTCGTAAATTTACTGGATAATTCACGGTAAAGTACCGTAAATTTGCAATCCTTTTTGATAGTGTATCACTCTATAAATCAATGCTTATAATATGAACGCGTTTATTAAAAAGATATAGAAATAATTTTAACAATTCCATAGGCAATTAAATTAATTTACATAGTATCGTTTTGTGTCTAGTACAGAAGATACTGATGATTATATTCACTGAATTCAATTTCACTTAAATTACACTTCTCAGATAAAAGACAAGGACTAAATTTCCGTTTCGTGTAATTTTAATTCATATGTGTTAAATTAACTAATTATATTGCTTGAAATGCAAGGAATTTAGAACTCAATTAGCAGAAATATTATACTTTCTTTTCTTGGAATAACCGGAAAGACGAAAAAAAGACAGTAATGCGAAATGATTCCTTCTTTGTCTTAAATCAAAGCCGGCTACGATTGGGGGACAACTTTGATGTGTTATCCTAAATAATAATAGAAAAGTGAGGGAGAAAGGAAAATAGATGTTATTTTAAAATTAGAGGAATATACGTTATTTATATTTCTTTTAAAGTTCCTTCCTCCTAGATCTAACAAACATACACCGCTATTTATTCTTGTAAAAAGATATATATCTTCCCTGCTAGCATATGATGGCCATTATTTATTCTAGAAACGTTGAAAATCATAAGTTTCTTTTTCGGTAACATTTAGCTTTCTGTTTATTTAGTAACCGAGGTAAATTCAAGACTCCGAACAAATATATATTTTGATTTTTCTTTTTGTTGCAATCTTAACAAATTTGCGCTTCGTTTAACAGTTGCTTTAAAGGAACGAGATTTTCTTGGAATGATTTCATTTTTATCGCATTGTAAAAGACGATATAATGAGACCTTTTTAAAGCAAAAATATAAATTTATTTTTGAAATCATCTACAATCTGTTGTTCTAGTTACCTTTGGAAGTATTTTTCTGTTATTTTTCAGAATGATTTCTTTCTGGTCAAAAACTAAAGGATATTAATGAGGGGATTTTTAGCAACTTATTTCAGTAGCGTGCACTGTAAAAAACGGACGATTTTACGGAAGTATTACAGGTAATCTGGACGCCAGTAATATTTACTGTTTTTAACGGAAAATTTTCCGTAAATTCAGGAAAAATTCGCAAAAAAACGGAATATTTTCCGTAAATTTTTCCGTTAAAAAACAGTAAATTGTACTGACGTCCAGATTACCAGTAATACTTCCGTAAAATCGTCCGGTTTTTTACAGTGTAACCAGGTTGGGTGTCCAAAGCCAGTAATTTTGTAAAGTTTTCTTCTTGATTCATCCCCACTAGAAAAAAAAATGTTAACAGAATCTTAAGAAAATTTCTGTAGAAAATCTATAGGGAACTGGCCCATTTTTTTAAAAAATCTGCAGATATTTCAAAGGATACCTTTTAAAAATCTGCAGATGTTTTGAGGTAAATTACATATTCAAAATTCCTTCTGATTTCTGTAGAATTTTTGAAGAAAGTGGATATTTCTTCAGATAAGATTACTTTTAGTGGAGATAGCAGAAAATTTTCTGGCCAGATAAGACGAAAAGAAATTTCAAAAATTACCAGTATTCAGAGCACTTGGGCACGCACCCTGGTTACGCCACTGTATTTTTTGCGAAAATATATACATACAATTTTGTCTTTGATTTATGTTTGAATGCATTATCATTGTGTTCTACTGTACATTTAACTTCCGCAGGCCTGAGTGAACTATTACATATTGAAATATATTTTCCGATCTAATAATCCCCGAATCAAGATACTTAACGAACTCTCCCATCTGGTGCGATAAGAACGAAAAACATCATTAAGTTAAAATTCACACTAATGATTATCGAAACTTACTTCTGGGTTTTTTCTGTGCCATGTGGAAATTACAGAAGACATATGCAATATTTCCAGTCATCAGAAAGTGTTTCCAGAACTTTATACATAAACAATATTACTAACTTATAGACTTTTTAGTATGCTTTATTCTTTGACTTTAAAAAATAACCCATTAAAATTAATTAGCTGATTGCACCATAATGTGTAAGTGTGCTTGTTGTTAATGTTTTGTAATGTAATTAAGCATATGTTACTTACTCTATATTTGACTCTCGCACCGAAAGGTCATAAGTGTTTGCTGCTCCGCCTAATATGCTATATTAAATATTCTTTATTTCTTTCTTAAAATTAGTAATAATTATTAAAATTGCCTCTTCATGAGTGCTACCCGGATTTATTAAGAAATGGGGCACGTAACATCATTCAACGAGAACAAATGGATATACACTGTTAAATAAAAATACCACAACTAGATCGTGCACCACATCCTTGGATTAGCCGGTATACCTGAACTGGATATCTATAAAAGGTAAGAGAATATTTGTTTATTCCTTTTGCTTACCTGAATTAAATGTTGAGACAGCTAAAGCTAAAATTTAATGATGAGGTTTAGAACTCGCGCCAATTAAATGTTAGGAATATTTTCCAACAAATATTGATTATGTCGACCGATTTCATGATGTCTCACTTTGCAGTTAAATAAATATAGATATCCAGTCAGATAATAAAACTAGCTAAACGAAACCCGGTAATCCGAAAAAGGAAAAAAATATCTAATTAATTTTGAGGAAAGAAAAACAATGGCCTTTGCAAAAGATAGTGCAGCAATTGAAAAACTTAATTCCTATAATTATTCTAATTGGAAATTTAAATTGGAAATGATTTTAATTAAAGAAGAACTTTTCGATGTCATTACTGACCCAGCTCCAGACCCATTAACCGCAGACTGGATCAAGAAGGACAAAAAGGCATTTAAGTATTGAAGATGGGCAAATAATAAATGTCAAACATTTGAACACGGCTCGCGAAACATGGGATACTTTAAAAGATATTCATGAAAGATCGAACCTTTCCAGTAAACTACACCTTCTTCGGAAATTGTATAGCACCAAGCTAAACGAAGGAGGGAATTTAATTGTGCATATAACGAAATTATTGGAACTTATTGATAAGTTGAGGGCGATTGGAGAAAATATTACGGACTCTAATATTTCGGCGCTCTTTTTGTGCTCGTTGCCGCCGTCATATGATATACTAATTATAGCTCTGGAATCGAGAGCAGAAGTAGAATTAACACCCAGTTTTATTAAAAGTAAACTGGTCGATGAGTATACTCGTAGAATTGAAAATTCCGAAAATTCGGAACTTAGCACTAAAGCGTACAAAGCTCGCGAGAAATTAGTTAACACAGATCGCAAGAAAGGTAATAAATTCTGCACGTTCTGCAAAATGTAAAACCACTCATACAGTGAATGCTGGTTTATTAAACGGAAAAATAATAATAATCCCGTATACCATAATAAATTTTACAAGAATAAAATTCATTCCACTTCTCTGTGTTTTGAAGAAAATGTCCCAATTCAAACCACGAAACCGCAAGATGAAAATCAAAGAAAAAATGAAGATAAAAACGTAGCTTTGTTAATCGATCATCCCGTAAATAAACAAACTTTTATTATAGATAGCGGAAGCTCCAGCCATATTGCCAATTGCAAGGAAATGTTTCCAAAAATGACAAGCACCGCCGAAACAAATGTACCAGTCGCGAATGGAAACAAGTTAATTTCATATGGCTCAGGGGAAATTATAATTTACACCGGAATAAACAACAGGCAAATCACACTTCATGACGTACTCTTTGTACCTGAAATAGAAACTAACCTGCTATCGGTAAGCAGGGCCACGAAAAATGGATGTGAAGTAAAATTCGAAAAAGATACGTGCGACATTATACATAACGGGAAATTAATTATACAAGGCAAATTGAAAAACAATTTGTATGAAGTGCAAATAAACAATTATAATCAAAGGGAAGGCAATTATGTCAACATTACACACAACTGCACAAATACAAAATGCATTGATTTATGGCATAGGCGGTTAGGCCACAGAAGCTATGAAACAATTAAAACCATTGTTCAAAAACAACTTGTAAACGGAATTACAGTAAATAACTGCAAACACAATACACAATGTGAGGTATGCATAAAATACAAAATCAACGACTCTCCGTTTCCCAAATCGGGTGCACATAGAGCCACGAAAAAGTTAGAATTGATACACAGTGATGTATGCGGTCCAATAAATACACCCACCATAGGGGGAAAGCGTTATTTCATTACTTTCATTGACGACTATTCTAGATTTTGTGTAATTTATCTTATGTCGAAAAAGAGTGAAGCATTTGAAAAATTAAGAGAATACATCTCGACCGTCAAAAATAAGTTCGGAAAACTTCCAACCGCCATCAGATCAGACAACGGTGGAGAATATATTAACGATGAATTAGAAGAGTATCTTAAACATAACGGAATCGAACACCAGCTCACCGTACCATATTGTCCGAGCCAAAATGGCGTTGCTGAGAGAAAAAACAGGACACTATTAGATATGACTCGAAGTATGTTAAATGAAGCGAACCTTCCACACAAATTGTGGGGAGAAGCAATTTGCACCGCGAATCATTTACATAATCGCTTACCTTCGAAATCTATTAACACGACGCCATACGAACTTTGGCTAAACAGAAAACCTAATTTAAAATATTTAAAAGTATTCGGCTGTACCGCTTACGCATATATTCACAAATCTAAACGCGGCAAATTGGATGACAGAGCAGAAAAAGGCATTTTCGTGGGTTACGACAACCGATCTAAAGCATACAGAATATATACTAGTGATGGAAGAGTCATCTTAGCTAGAACCGTAAAATTTGCGGAAAATAAGATGCGTGATTCAAATGCTGGTGAAAGTTCAAATATGAATGAGTTAACGTCAGAAATAAACAAACAAACACCTCAGAGCGACACAAGCGTAATCGAATTCGATCTGACACAAAACCAAAATCTTTCGGACACACCATCCGCGTCTCAACATACACAGCAATTAAGACGATCAGAAAGACATAATAGAGGCGTGCCACCGGACAGGTTTGCATACGCAGTCCGGCATGATCCAGTATATGAACCTAAAAGTTGGCAAGATATGCTAAGCATCGAGAACCCACAAGAAAAAATGAATTGGATTGACGCAACACGCGACGAAATGAATTCGCTTATGAAAAATGAAACCTGGTCCTTGGTAAAACCACCACAGGGAGCTAAAATTATTAGTTCCAAATGGACCTATAAGGCTAAATATGATGAATCGGGGAAGGTAAAGCGTTACGAGGCAAGATTAATAGCTCAGGGATTCAAGCAAAAATATGGGATAGATTTTGACGAAACGTATGCTCCGGTAGTTTCACACACTACTTTAAGATGTTTTTTGACTGCCGCAGCCTATCATAACCTTAGTGTAAAGCATATTGACATTAAAACCGCGTTCCTGCACGGGGAACTAGAAGAGGAAGTGTATATGTCACAACCCGAAGGGTATGTGAACGCAAGCGAACCGGAAAAAGTTTGTAAGCTCCTGAAGGCAATATATGGGCTGAAACAAGCAGCTTGGGCCTGGTACACAAAAATTAGCGAATCCCTTAAAGAATTAAGTTTTACGCAAAGCAAGGCAGACACCTGCCTGTTTACCCGAGGACAGGGGGAAAACACAGTCTACATAGTTGTCTATGTAGACGATATACTCATAGCAGGAAACAATGCTCAAATAAATGATGTCATAAATAAATTAAAGGAACAGTATACACTTGAAGATTTAGGTGAAATCAATAATTATCTGGGGATAAAAATTAAGAGAACACCGAATGGCTTCAATCTTAACCAAACATCTAAAATTTTGGAAATCGTGAAAAATTTTAATCTGGAAGAATCAAAACCTTACGGAACACCTATGGAAACTGGTTTCTTAAAATCAGATAAAGATGAGAATCCCATGCCTAATAACACAAAATATCGTCAGGCGATCAGTGCGTTATTATACATTGCTACGATTACAAGGCCAGACATATTATTGGCCGTAAATGTCTTGAGTAGGAAAAACGAAAACCCGACCGAAAAGGACTGGAAGGGTGTCAAACGCTAGATCCGATATTTGTATCTCAGCAAAGATCTGAATTTAGTAATAAGCACCGAACATGCACCAATTTTGGAAGTGTACACCGATGCCGACTGGGCCGGTGATACACAAACTCGAAGATCAACATCCGGGAATTTATTTCTCGTATGAAATACTCCCATTCAGTGGATAACAAAACGTCAAAAATGCATTGCACAATCCTCAGCAGAAGCTGAGTATGTAGCAGCAGCGAGTGCCATACAAGAACTAATGTGGATATTAAAATTGTTGGAAGACTTGCATTTACCACAAAATCTTCCTATAACAGTCTACGAAGATAATTTATCATGCATAAAAATGATACAAACAGAAAAATACACTAATAAATCGAAACATATAGATTTAAAATATCACTTGATCAAGCAAATGAAAGAAAATGGAACGATAGAAATGTGTTACTGTCCAAGTAAATCGATGCTGGTGGACATTCTTAAGAAACCGGAACCCAAGCCTCAGTTTCAAGAAAACAGAGAAAGGTTGAAACTATGGAACAATCTTGATTAGGGGCTTAAGGGGGAACATGTTGAAATATATTTTCCGATCTAATAATCCCCGAATCAAGATACTTAACGAACTCTCCCATCTGGTGCGATAAGAACGAAAAACATCAATAAGTTAGAATTCACACTAATGATTATCGAAACTTACTTCTGGGTTTTTTCTGTGCCATGTGGAAGTTACTGAAGACATATGCAATATTTCCAGTCATCAGAAAGTGTTTCCAGAACTTTATACATAAACAATATTACTAACTGATAGACTTTTTTAGTATGCTTTATTCTTTGACTTTAAAAAATAACACATTAAAATTAATTAGCTGATTGCACCATAATGTGTAAGTGTGCTTGTTGTTAATGTTTTGTAATGTAATTAAGCATATGTTACTTACTCTATATTTGACTCTCGCACCGAGAGGTCATAAGTGTTTGCTGCTCCGCCTAATATGCTATATTAAATATTCATTATTTCTTTCTTAAAATTAGTAGTAATTATTAAGATTGCCTCTTCATGAGTGCTACCCGGATTTATTAAGAAATGGGGCACGTAACATCATTCAACGAGAACAAATGGATATACACTGTTAAATAAAAATGCCACAACTAGATCGTGCACCACATTCTTGGATTAGCCGGTATACCTGACCTGGATATCTATAAAAGGTAAGAGAATATTTGTTTATTCCTTTTGCTTACCTGAATTAAATGTTGAGACAGCTAAAGCTAAAATTTAATGATGATATTTAGAACTCGCGCCAATTAAATGTTAGGAATATTTTCCAACATTACATGGGACTACAAAAACCAGTTTAATGCAACCAAAAAGATTTTTCAAAGTTGTACGCGTCTATATATTAATGCTTGTGATATGCATGCATTTATTAAAAACGTCTGGAAGTAATTTTAATAATTCAAGAAGCATTTTAATTAGTTTAAAGAGTGTTCTTGCTACAGGAGAAATCAGGAATGAGTTTAACTAGATTTCAAAATAAAATCTTCTTTTGTCAACTACATGTATACATTTATGTCTATTTTATTCTACAACAAATGAGTGGACTTGAATGAAATTATTCATACTACAATTTTAATTCACCAGGGAAGGTTTTAAGTGAAAAATAGTCATCGTAACGAGTCTAGTTTTTTTTCTTTTTTGTTAAATCTAAAATATTTAACAAATGACTGATTTCAGCCTGTCAAATGCGAGCAAAGCTGCTATCTAGAGTACTTTTATAAATCTACAGAGAGTGGCTACATATTAGCAACAAAATTTATTGGTCCAGTATTTCGAGTCGATCCATGGCAAGGCTATCATTTTTGTCATGCTCATGTCTCTTGACTCACCTCCCTCCCTTAACCCTTTGTCTACCGAATTATAAATTCATTAAAATTTTACATTCTACCGAAATTGTTTAAGCTAAATTAAAAGATTTACATAATCATTTAATAATATTTTGAAGGATTTTAGATTTAGAGGAACAAGTTAAATTTGAATTTGTGGGGATTTCGTGCAATATTCATAACCCCAATCAAACCTTTTATTTTAAATTTCTTTCTTATTATTTTGTAGAATTATAAAATGTACAAATAGGATGTTCTTACAATATAAATATAGAATAATTATTTTCGAATTGAAAAATGCCCATTCCCCTCCCTCAGCGCCAAGAAAGCTGAAAAGATACAAAGACAAAAGAAATCATCCTTTTAAAAATAGTTTTTTTTTTTTTTTGCGTAAGCAATCATGCTTTTGGAACAAAATAAAGTAATAAACCTGCAACTCATTCTAAACAGTATTAAAACTAATTGATGTATTAAAAGAATTTTATAATAATTAATTTTAATTCGGTAGATAAAGGATTAATCTCACTTGTGTTAGTGAGTATTGACTTATTCTGTAATATGTGTCGCCACAATTTGGCCAAAAACATCCACTCTGAGCATGCGCCTAATTATATAATTACAAATGTTTTATTCCTCTAGAAATATGGCAATTAAGGTCATTGTGCCTAAATGAGACGCGATTTCCTACAGTTTTGTCGCATTCAGGGTACATTTGGTTTTATTTTAAATAAATACATATTTTGTTAGGCAGCAAATTACTGAATACTGCGCCTTTAGTTTAAAACTAACTTGTTTTGTTAAATTTTATATTTGTGGCATAATTGTAGTAATAGAATACCACAATAACCAATCGTCACATTAAGGTAATTTTTTTTTCGTATTTACGGCAGTTAAAATCTAAATGATCTGTTCATATTTCTAAATGTTATAATGAATTTTATACGTGACATTTCATCTGAAAAATTAATTTAACCTGAAATTGCTATGAAAAAAATTGCCACAGAAAGAGTGTTAGCGGTCTGCAAAAGCATTCGATTGAAAGATGAATAAGAGCCGCGATTAACTTATATTTGATTAACGAAAATTTTAATAAAAGCAGCGCTAATAGTAGTTAAGGATTAGTTCCAATTATTATTTTTTTTACTTAAAATTACACAAAGTGGAAATTACTTAAACGATGACAAAAATATTAAAAAAAAAGATGTTAAATTAGTTTTTAGTACTTTCAACTGTAAATACAGTCTTCGTCAGAGAATACGAAAGTAATTTAACATCTTTTTTAAAATATTTTTTGTCATCTTTTAAGTAATTTGCACACAGCGTAATGTTGAGTTTATCTTTTAAAGATGTATTTAGTTTCTATTTATTTATTTGCTAATATTTTTTAATTATTTAGCCGTTAACTGTTGTGACAGATTTTGTAGTATAACTATTGTGAACGGTCTCTGACGAGAGGCCCAACTTTGATAATCACAGATTTTGATTATTTTAATATATGTTGTAGGGGAGAGACCCCTTAGTCTCAGGTTCAATGGATTTTATACAATGCCCCTTAATTCTTGAGAAACAGGGGGGGGGGGTCTAATAAAATGTCACAACTGAAATACTTCGAAAAGAAGAAAGTACGCGATTATATCTCAGTCTGATAAGCTAATCGCCCAGCGGGCCCAGATTCGATGCTTAGACGTGCTACAGCAGGGCTCCCAAATGGTCCGCCAATTGAAAATCAATATTTTTTAGAAAGATTTTTGTTTTATGTTTTTCTAGCAAATTGCGCAGAAACCGCCTTCGGAGGTTGGTTTTAGCACAAATGCTGTAGAAACCTACTATGAAATTTTCTGTTAAAAAATATTAGTGTTCAGTTCGCAGACCATTTGGGAGCCCTGTGTTACAGTTATTTTTCTCATTCTTTGTTTTACAAATATATTTGTAATTATAATTTAAAAATCCCTTTGACAATTAAAAATTATAATGTATATCCATTCTAATTTCAACCTATTTACTTTTTTATTTGCCACTAAATAGTTGTATGAAACATCATAAATATATGCAAAACTATTAATTTTTTAAAATGCATTTTATACATTCTTTATAATGCATTGATACTAAACAATTGAGTCAACTCGTGATTTTAAAGAAACATCAATTACATGTATTGCTTTAACAAGTGAAGTCAATACCATGATAAAATTACTCTGTTTTTAAATTAATAAACATAATTACATTAAAAGTTAGCATAAGAAATAAATTATAACCGACTTTTTGCATCTTAAAGATTTTTAATTTTGAAAAACATATACCTGCTCTTTGCTTATTTTTGATAAATTTAGAAATGGGCTCAAGGGGCAAAAAACAGGTTTTTTGGGAGAAAAAATTCATAACTTCGTCAATTCTCAAGATATCAAATCCAACTAAATTTTGTATAAATTTTCTCAAAATTATCAAAAACTTTTGTATTCACAAGTTTTTGATAGGACTATTTCTTATCAATAACAAAAATTAAAAACGAAAACAGAAAGGGAGGGGTGAAAAAAGACAAAAATCCATAACTTCGCCAATTCTTAAACTATCAAATATAATTAAATTTATTTTACATCTTCTCAATAATATCTACAACTTTTATATTGACAAGTTTTTATAGGACCAATTCGTATAGCAAAAATAAATTAAACAGAAAAAGGAGTTTCAGAAAAATCTCAAATTCAAACTGCCTATATTCGTACACATTTTTAAATTTATTTTTTTTAAACGCATCCAAATGGCAGATCATCTTATTTAGAAAGTACATAATGTGACGGATTGGTCAGTTTTTGATAAAAACAGAATATATTTCAAAAAATGCTGCCAAAAAGGGTATTTTGAACAGAATTTTCTGAAGTGATTGTGATTGAAAATTTGAATCTCTAATCGACTTGCTAATGATTATCCGACTGAGCTGCGATTACATATTTCGTGCTTCCAAAGTAAGTATTTCAGATGTACTAGACCCCCCCCCCCTGTTTCTCAAGAATTAAGGGGCGTTGTATAAAATTCATTGAACCTGAGGCTAAGGGATCTCTGCCCTACAACATATATTAAAATAATCAAAATCTGTGATTATCAAAGTTGGCCCTCTCTTAGTGAGACCGATTCTTTAAAAGTGAATGAAAGGCTCTATTAACTCACGGGGTACTTTTTCTGTGCTAAATTTTAAGTACAGATTATTACGATTAAACTTCACATACTCAGAATCTCTAGCAACATTTCTAGTGCTCCAAATGATTCCACAATTTAAAATTCGAGGAATTCGCGCATGAATTTTAACCCATAATTTCTACACTAATGCGATTAGGGTTCCCGCAACTCTGCATAATTTTGCAGATAATCTATGCTGATTTGCTATAATGTTGGTAAAATTAACATACTTAACCACATTAAAGTAAATATAGTTTAAGTATTTTCAATCGACACAAGATTTTCCATAATTTCCATCATATAAAATCGTTGCAAGTTGCATAACTTGTGCCTTTATTACATTACTGGAATATATACCATGTTTCTTACATCTTTTTTTTATAAAAAAATTTAAAAAAGCGTATTTTTCCATTTTGATCAACTTAAAAACAGATTTAAGCCCCTAATTAAAAAAAAGAATTAATGGAGGATTATGCTGTTTGAGCACAACTTAACACTAGAACCGCCATTTGGCGTTAAAATGACCCGTGCTAGGTTGATAATAGTCAATTCGAACCAGAATTTTCTTATTAAGATATGTTAAACATACACAGCACAAAAATAGACTAATTAAATAAGTTAAATAGTTTAAAATTTAAATTATGGTGAGAAATATTTTTTATAAAATTTTAGTAAAATACCCGACGGTTCTAGTGTTAATTAAACATAATATTTTCTATAAACATTATTTTAACACTAGAACCGCGGGAAAATTCATTCAAGTTTTTTAAAAATATTTTTCACCGGAATTTTTATTTAAAACTGTTTAAGTTATTTATTGAAAATATTTTTTGCTCAGCATATATGTAGCTTATTTTAATAAGAGTTTTCTGGTTCGAATCGACATTGCTCCATATGAAACGGGTCAAAATGACCCGTCGGCGCGGTTCTAGTGTTAACACGATAAATGAAAAATACTGCTTAGATTTACCTCGTTAGGGGCTGTGCCAATGTAACGTTATCAACCTTTTCGTAATTTTGGACCCATTCAACGCCTTCCCCACTTCTGATATCATACATTATCTTTCCCTAGAACACCCCCCTCCGTTTAATGATACCGTTATCAAAGTATGTAAAAAATTTTCGATCTTCAAAATTTATTTATTTATTTGTCTGGAGTGACATACAAAACAGGTTATATTTATTTTTCTCGCGCTTTATTGATTCAAATGAAGAGAAGTCAAATAACATTTAATAGAAAACACTATTTAAAATTATTTTATAATAGCTTTTTGTTATATAATGCATTCAGCAGTTATGAAGTCTTATTGCAGCTGCCCCGAGCGGAGGTGGGGTGGGACACAGATAAATTTTTTTATCAGCAAAACAATTGAACAACACTCTTTTTCTTTCTGTTTTATTCATTAGTATACACAAGCTTCATTTAAATTATATTTCACACATGGTTTCTCGAACAGTGACTATTCATGTACACACATATGAAGAAGAATAGGAATGTCATACTTTGGGGTATTCTGTGTTTCAGAATAAAATAATTTATAATAATTTAGTGATTTTCATAATAACTTCGTATTTTCATAAAAATAAAAAACAGATTAAAAAGGATAGCATACTATTTTGAACCATAGATCAAGTTACAAAAATAAGGGAAAATTCTGATTGGATCAAAAATGATATCAATATGAAAAGACAAATCCCCCTCCAGGTCTAACGGTATCATGTGCCAGATCCCCCCTCCCCCCTAAAATGATAACGTTATGTATGCACAGCCCTTAAATCTCCATCTTCTCGCCTTACCATTTACATCTATCTTTGTATCACATTTAAGCACAAGTTGAAAACAAAGTTTCTCAAATGTGCAGTCAATTTAAAATTCTAATCCGGAAACTGGTCTCCTTTTCTCAAGTTTAACTGGTCAGATATCTGAAACAGAAAACGGCTGGAATTCAGATAATTTTTCGCTGTTTAGCAAAACGGGACAATCGAATCAGAAGTTTGCATGTCTAAGAAATCTTTGCTGTTTGCAAAAATGCAGACTTCTGATTGATCAATGTCGCTTCGCTAAACAGGGTCAACGTAGATTTTAACGTTCATGATATTTATTTGATCTTCAAAGTTAAAAACGAAAAACGACGAGCACTTTCTGGGATTTTTGTCTCATTTACAAAACACGGTGACGATGTAAAATGGGCGATCTGTATTTCATTGCAAATTTCTGTTTAAAAAAATGTTTTAAATGCAGAAATGTATTTCTGGTTTTAGTCTTTAAGATCGAATCTATTTTTATACAATATTTAGGTATGATTCTTGCATTAAGATTTTAAGTAAAATAACATTATCGCATATAGGTGTTATCATATTTAAGCACAATTACCTTACATTATGGATAATTGTTTATAAGTAGCATATAAAAAACTTTCTGCTCATTAAATTTACTAGAAAGTTTTTTATTTTCGAACAATAGTACCTCTGACAATAAAGTTCTCTGAATAGTCCTGTAACATTAATGTAGATGAAATATTAACCAAAGTTACCATACCATCCTTCTAAATAGTCACCTCCCATAACTATGCACCTTTGAGATCAACTTTACATGTCCTGAGAAATTCGCAAGAAGCCCTCTTTTGGGAAGGAGTTCAAAAGCTTCGTCACGTTTCGTTCAACGTCAGCAATAGGGTTAAATTTCTTTCAAAGAGAGTTTGAGTCATCGGAATAGGAAGAAGTTTGGAGGATTGAGATTTGGCGAGTATGGTGGATGTTCAATTTGCACCATCCCTCCTGAATTTCTTTCGGTGTCTTGCAAAACTCTAAACCAAACTTGAAACTGATCTTTTGTTTGTTCATTTTGCTGTTCTCTATTAAGAACCAACACACAGAACAAGAACTTTGTAAAATACATCTTACACAGAACGTAAACGACGCTCAGCTGAACAACGGTGGGGGAAGATAGTCAACAATTGCCTCTATGCAAGTGCAGCGTTTTGTTTCCCCAGTGTTGCCAGTTCGGCCGTTCTGAATTCATTCACTGAACTTTATTGTCAGAGGTGGTAAAATACACGTTACGGTTTCTGAATATAATCAGTTTACAGTGACAAGAATTATACAAATGCAATATTCATGAAATAACGTGATTTTTGGATCAATGTAAACTAAACAGTAAAATGTTAACCAATAATATTTATTCTGTAGCCTTTCTATATAATGAAAATAGCATTTTTCTTGTGACACATTTTACGAAAATACTATTGGTCTGTACAAGTAGTTCTAAAGTCATATTTTATTATCTTGTTCTGCCGAGTTTTATGAGCTTTTGAAGCTTGCCAAGAGTAATAAAAATATGGAAAAGTAAATAATTATAAATAAAAAAATAGACAAATTTGCCCTTTGTAATATTTTATGCACTTTATATATTTATACAAATAAAAATATTTGAATGAAAAGAGTCATGGTTTTACTTCTACAGCTATTTTGAAATTTTCTTTACGATTAAATCCAATAAAAATGCAAATCAATTTTAATTAATCAATTGAGAAAAAGATATGTTTCTTAATTCTCAGTGGTTTATTATTTTAGAACGTTAAATTTTTAATGACAAACAAAATTATTATTATTATTATTATTATTATTTTTTTTTTTTTTTTTTTTTTTTTTTTTTTTTTCGCATGAATCCTTACTTTATTTCGACAGCATCAGCTGGCAAAACCTGCAAATATTATTAAGTTTTAAAATATTTTTCGAAAAAAAATTATTATAAGACGTTATTTTATTTTGCAAAAAATAAATCACTCATAATAAGTATTAGCAGTGAGATATATTTTATTTCCGATAATGGTTACTTTGAGGGAATTACTTGAAGCTTAAACAGGATTTTGTCAAACAGTATGTTTAAACCGATTTTAAAATTACGTCCCATTATTTCAAAAAGCGATCAATGCATTAATATTAAAACAGGATTCATGGTGATGTTCAAGTAATATTTTAAGAAAAAAAATCGACATCAAAATATTCCTTAGCTTATTGCACATCAGATGACATACTTTAGTAAGAGTAGTTAATAATTCCGTAATTTTTGTACGAGAGGTATTTTTTAAGTAAGAGTTGTTTGATTAAAAAAAAAAAAAAGAGTAAAGGAAATTTTTTAAAAACCAATTTTTTTTTCAGATTCTACCTACATTTTTTTTTTTTTTTTTTTTTTTTTTTTTTTCAAAATGAATATATGTCAACCTCCAGCTTTTTTAAAATCAGAGAAGCATACTTCGAACCAGAAATGTGTTTAGCGAATGAAAACAAGTAGATTTCAAATGAAAACCACGATTAATATACGATACATTTAATTAAAACAAATTCTGTGGTTCAAAGTACATGTTTTTGAACTGTTATAAAATTTCTTAAAAACACCATAAAATATACTGAAATGTGCGAGGCTTATCGAAAGAACTGGGTCTTTCTTCGTCAGCACAAAGTCTGCCATGAAAGGAGCGGAACGACTGAAATGAAAAGGCGGGAAAGGGAATAGGCTGAAGGAACAGTCAGTAGGACACGAATTGTGACGTCATCATTAATAGATCGACTTGTCATTGCTGTTTTAATTCACACCGGAATAGTTTTCTATAGCAATTTTCTTTTATTTTATTTATGGAATATCTATCATCTTATAAAACAATAATAACTAATTAAATTTACTGGTGAGAATTCGAAATCCCTAAAGAAAAATTCAGCCAGATGCGGAATGTCACAGTCTTGCCGCATCTGGCTGATTTTTACTTTCTTTTATTTTTACGAAAAGAAAGTAATGGATTCGTGGAATTTTCGAATTTCGGTTGTTGACGGATTTACGCGTTTTAATTACATTCTCACCATTAACCTTCCTACCATGAATGGGTCGAATCGACCCAGTTCAATCATACATTTTATTCGATTTGAACCAGAAATTTCTTTATACACTAAGTTAATTAAAAGATTCAGAGAACTAAGTTAAATAAATAGGTAAAATAGCTTTAAATAAAAATTCTGGCTTCAAATGTTTTTATCAAGTTTGAGTAACTTTCAACAGGGTAGAAAGGTTAAGAGTAAATAATTACTATTATTTTTTAAGATAATAGATATTCCACAAATAAATTAAAAGAAAATTGTTGTTAAAAACTTTCTTTTGTGAATTCCAACATTACTGAAAAGACAGTTGATCAGTGATGAGGTAGAAATTCGTGTCCTCTGGCCTTGAGTATTTCGATGGCAGCGGTTAAGCATGTCGATGTCTTTCCCCCTCCGTGTCAGCTAGCGAGTCCATTATTCCGGATATGTTAACTGAAGTATGAAAAGGAACAGGACTTTATGTTGAATGTGCACCGTATAATTAAATGTGCACATATTGAATACTTGTAAAAAAGACTACGTTGGTTGAACTTCAATTTGTTTTAATTAGTTTAAAATAAAATGTTATAATGTACAATTGAAACTAGGTGAACTTTTATGGACACCCTATATGATAAATAATACTCCACTCTCCCTCAAAGTATTGAACAATTTTCTTCAGAAAAATAACAGCACAATAAATAATTTTGAAAAATCTTTATAATGGCTGTAATTAATAATAAAAAATGATGCTGAAAACACTTGAAAAGTTTTAATTTATAATTACACTACTTTATTTATGCAGTAGTAATTGTGTTAACCCTTTCCGGCGCACTGTGCCCGGTCTGGGATATCTAATTTTTATTCTAAACGGCACCACTAATATTTTAGTACAAATTTGCTTTTACAATAAAGGCTCAAAATAAGGAATTCAAAATATCTAAAAAATCGTTTGTGAATTTCGGTGTCAGTTGATAATTTCTCCTTTTACTAACAGATTTTGCCTAAGCCGGAAAGGCATGGGTGTGTATGTGCATGCGTGTGTGAAAGCGTGTGTTATGATAATTTAAGCATGGCTGCCAACTACTACGCTTATTTAAAGACGAATAAACATAAATTTTAGTAGATCATTAACAATATGGAGTGTAATAGATAGCATTGGATATATTTGGCATACATTTTAGTAAAACTTTTTCTGGTTCCAAACATGTTTATGTGATTTAAATAGGCGTAGAAGTTGACAGCTCTGTTTAAGCATTTGTACCGTAATTTCGGGTGTATAAGCCGCAGATCAAACAATTCTTTTTGGACCCAGAAATCTTATTTAGTGATTGAAGACAAATATTTACGGCGATCTAACTAGTTATATTTGTTTCTTAAAAAATTCTGGGTGGAAAAAGAATTGTTTGATCTTCGGCTTATACACCTGAAATTACGGTTAAATTTATCACCGCAATCAAAGCTATCCAAACATGAATTCCGAATGCACTAGAACTGACATGTTCCAGGAAATGCCCGTGTTAGTATTCACTGAGTAAGTTAATCAAGGTTACTGACATATATTGTTATGAGATTAACTTTATCTGGACCACTCAATAAAACACACAACAGAATATTACACGACAGTATTTTCACGTATGATTGAAGCGCATAACCTCAAAATTTTCAATCAGATTACTTTCATTTAAACAGCTTTCTGCGGAAAAAAAAACAACGCTATAAATAAATGAGACCGAGATATTTTTTAAATAATGATATGGGAACGTCCTTTCAGAAATTTTGTCAAAAGTCGAACAAATTTTTATGAAAAATCCCAATTATTACATTAAAATGTATAATTAAAAAAATTGGTATAACCAGTTAAGTACTACTGTGTTCCACTGACGTAACAAATATCTAATGTGTAATAAAATTTTTATTTAATGTATAGACAAGCAAAATGCATTTTGTAACAATTTAAATATATTTTATGAGAGTAGAACACAATGGAATTTAACTGGTTATATCAATTTCTATCTTAATTATTTTTTTTACGTCCACTACTTAGAATAAAAAATTTCGAAAATTTTTATATGCCTCTCATCAGAACGAATTTTTCGAGAATACGAAAAAAATAGTTCTGGATAATCGAGATTACTGATATTAAATATGCTTTGTTCCATTCTTACATACTAAGTACATACAAAATTTCAAGCGTCTATCACACAGGAGATAGAGCGTTTACAGACAGACAGACGGACAGACAGCAAATTTTTTTCCAAAAATGTGTTTTTCGGAATCTTCAGTATCTGAAAGGTGAAAATCCATCAATTTTTTTTTTCCATTTTCAAAGCTATTGCAGGACATACCCTATACTACGTATGATGGGTAAGTAAAAATGTCTGTAAAATTCCTAAAATTTTCAGATATTTTAAAACCGATAGTTCACTACACTCGCAACATCTCATTAAGAAAGGTGAGGAGTTTTTAATGAACATAACCATTCTTTTTAATACTGATCGGTATTTGTAAACTTTTTTTTGTGAAAATCATTCTAAAATTTGATTTTTCTCTTTCCTTTCCGGAAAACTCATGTAAAGTTTATTTCTAAAAATCAATTAGAACATTGTTAATACGGGTACCGTTATTTTCCAGGTTTTTATAAAAAAAAAATATCTAGTTCAACCGCACAAATTTTCTCCTTATTTAAGAAGAGATTTTCTATAAAAAAAAATAACAGGTACCAAAGCGTTTCCTGGTCTTGAAATTCCAGCATCCGTACACTGTAAAAAAAAAAGAAAAAAACGGACGATTTTACGGAAGTATTACTGGTAATCTGGACGCAGTTCAATTTACTGTTTTTTACCGGAAAAAATTTCGTAATATCTTGAAAATCTCGAAAAAAAACGGAATATTTTTCGGAATTTATGGAAATTTTTCCGTTAAAAAACAATAAATTGTACTGGCGTCCAGATTACCAGTAATACTTCCGTAAAATCGTCCGTTTTTTTTACAGTGTACGAACCGTGTACAATCACTTATTGCGAAGAGTTCAAAATTCTCCGAAAATACAACTATTGTCTGTTCTGTAACCCTTTATGCACTGACGGTACTTTTAAGTACCATTGAAGAAAGTTTAATAAAAAACTTACTTAATCAGTCAATTAATAAACTTTCTTTTTCTTTCCACACAATATACTTTACTCGATCTAATTTAGATAGAATAGAAAAACATAGATAGAATAGAAAAAGTTAAATAGAATAGAAAAAGTTAAATATTTTTAAAAAGAGGTAATTTTCTTAATCATTTTCAGAGGTGTATCTATTTTTGTCTTTAAAAAAATTATATGAAATATTTTCTACGGTAAAAGTCTTTCCCTTTACAGAGAGGATCATAATACATTTAAATACATTGCTTTTATAAGAATTACAATATTTCCATAAGAGTAATTTTGGTTAATTAATGTGATTATTTTTGTAAATATTTTACGAAAAAACTATAAATACCGATATATATAATCAGTTTTAATGAAAAATTTTTTCTAAATTTCACATTATTATTCTTTAAAAATTCCTGTAAATCTTCAGATATTAAAGAAGCCAATTACTGTGGTGAAACCATTTCCTGATAAATGTAAAAAGGTTAATTTCAATGTTATATGATAAATCATGTTATTCTTTTCTTTTCTTTTTTTCTAAAACGCATTTCATTTTTTTTCTTCTGAAAATCAAGTAAAAACATTTATACCAACTGCATAAAAATTTTCAGCTATACCTGTATATGTTGTACGTTCCTTAATTTCAATATTTGAAGATTTGTTTTTTCTCTTGAAGCCGTATAAATGTATATTTCTGGCTACTTTGATGCACAAATCCACTTTGAAAGCTGAAATAAAAGAACAATAACGACCATTCGTCTGAAGAACATGTAATCCCACAACCGACTGTTCATAAAAATCTTTTTTCTTTTTTTTTCCTTTTGACAAAACGTATTTAAAGCTTTTATTTTTGAAAATCATTTTGAAATACCAACAAGTGTGCTTAAAATGTTCAAGATACATATGTTGTACATTCCTTAATCTCAATATTCGAATTTTTTTCTTCGGTTATTTGAAAGACACATTTCCGGTAATTAAAATGCATGCCCCAGTTTCAAAGCATCCATAATCCACAAAAGTACATTTAGTTACATTTCTTATCATCATACAAAGAAAGCATAAATTCTCCTGAACAGCTAAATGTCCATTTTTTCTATTAAAATAAATTTAAAAAATTGCTATGTTTCTCGAAAATTGTCTATCAAAACATAGAGAAATATTTATTTATATTTTACTCTCAAAGAAAATTAAACAAAAAACAATTCTTCGCTAAACAACTTTCTGCCCGTAAAGCAAGGTGACGTCACTGCAACGTCGTTGTGAAATCACATTGTGACTTTGTGACCATCAATTGTCAATGTGACGTCACGTGGCCTCGATGTGAAGTCACAGTGACTAAAATGCGAAGTCGTTATTGCCGTTTTAGAGCTCTTTTGTGACGTTTCACAAAGTGGTCACAATGTGCCAAATTTGTGAAAAATGTGTCATTTGTGACTAATTTGACATTAACATTGTGACGCAACTGTGACAAAAGCGACGATATTTAAATTGCCAGAAACATGTTTTTTAAAGTAAATAACATGTTTTGAAGGATATTTATAAATTTCTAAAGATTTTTAAGAAAGTCACACCTCAGTCACAATGTGACGTCACTGAGTGGTGGCATTTTGGTCACAGATGTGATGTGACCAAAGTGACTCACAGTGACGTCACTGTGACCATGCATGCTATTAGGGTTTGTGACCATCGATTGTCGATGTGACGTCACCTGACGTCGATGTGAAGTCACAGTGACTAAAATGTGAAGTCGTTATGGCCGTTTTAGAGCTCTTTTGTGACGTTTCACAAAGTGGTCACAATGTGACAAATTTGTGAAAAATGTGTCATTTGTGACTAATTTGACATTAACATTGTGACGAAACTGTGACAAAAACGACGATATTTAAATCGCCGGAAACATGTTTTTTAAAGTAAATAACATGTTTTGAAGGAAATTTATAAATTTCTAAAGATTTTTAAG
This sequence comes from Maratus speculifer, assembly GCA_964019185.1. Lineage (NCBI taxonomy): Eukaryota > Metazoa > Arthropoda > Arachnida > Araneae > Salticidae > Maratus > Maratus speculifer. The sequence goes on along the minus strand of OZ025299.1, from coordinate 47,683,466 downwards.
AAAGTCACATCTCAGTCACAATGTGACGTCACAGAGTGGTGGCATTTTGGTCACAGATGTGATGTGACCAAAGTAACTCACTGTAACGTCACTGTGACGTCACTGTGACCATGCATGCTATTAGGGTGGTGCTTTAAATAAATGCATATAATGACTAACGAAGTAGTTTAAAATCAAATAGTGTTTTTATTTATTTTTTCTATAAATGTGCATGTTGAGTTATAATTGATTGTTGTCTCATTATTGCAGTTTCAGGGATGAGAAATCACGAAAAATATTCTTAAAAATAATTTGTAGAGTATTTTCAGAAAGAGATTTTACTTTTACCGAAAAATGAAAAAAGAAATTTGATTTTTGTTTTCTGAATGAGAGCACCAACAATTTTTTCGCATAATAACACTATTTCTAGAGGTGTTACAAGATACCATTTAAAGTTTTGGTTTGTGTTTATTTTACTTGTAATATTTAAAGCTAACAAGTATAAAAATAAATCTTCGGTGTATTAAACAATTTTTGATTGTTTTAATTTAGAACAGAGTTGTCAAACTGTGGCCCACAAGATATCACTGAAATTTTATAGTTATCACTACCTTGTTTAATCACCAAGTCTCTGCGTTTCAACTTGTCGGTAATTTCTTTAAAACTTTGGTGGTATCTGGCAGGCCCTGATCTAGAATTTACAAATAAAATAAGTACTTATTTAGATATATTAAAATGTGTCATTTGACACCGGTAGAAGTAGTCTTAAGAATAAAAAGGAATTTACGTTATTGTTAAAAGTTTGTTTAGTATAAAATTAGCGTATCACTGAAAAGGATCTTAACTTTAACCCTTTATCTACCGAAGTTACTTATAAGTACCATTAAAATTACTTATTATAATTTTTTTAATATTTCGATTAGTTGTAATACTGTTTAGAATGAGATACATTACTTTATTTTATTCCAAAAGCATTATTGGTTACACAAAACAAAAATATTTTTAAAAGGATGATTTTTTTTTAAATTTGTATCTTTTCAGCTTTCTTGGCGCAGAGGGGGGGGGGGGAATGGGGATTTTTCAATTCGGGAATATTTCTATATTTATATTGCAAGAACATCATATTTGTGCATTTTATAATTCTACAAAATACTAAGAAAACAATTTAAAATAAAAGATTTGAGTGGGGTTATAAATATTTTTAAAAATTCCTGTAAATTCAAATTTGATTAATCTTTCTAAACCCTTCAATCCTTCTAAAATCCTTCAAAAATTTATTAAATGATTATGTAATTCTTTTAATTTAGTTTAAACAATTTACGTAAAATGCTTTAGAATGTAAAATTTTCATGACTTCATAATGCTGTAGATAAAAGTTTAAATAACGAGAAATGAAGTAATTTATATTTCTAATGCATAAATTATGCATTTTCTACTTAAAAAATTCGTCATGTAATCGTCTGTATAAGATTAATCGAAATCAGTTAATAAATGTGT